>VWZF01001527.1:1416879-1576020 GCA_013396755.1 Sclerurus mexicanus | reverse complement strand
GGCGCGCGGGCACCGGCGGCGTTCCCGCCTGGAGCAGCCCCGGGAGCGGCGCCGGTCCCGCCTCCCCTGCCCCGGCCCCGGCCCCTGCCCCTGCTGGCACTCGGTGCGTGTGCCGCCTCGGCGGGGGCTGGTTGGTTTGTTTCTTTATTTGCGAGGGTTTTTTTGGAGGGGTGAACGCTGATGCCAGGAGCTGCTTTTTTGAAATGTTTCGACGGTCGTTTCCTTGCTTGGGGAAGTAGATAGGATCCTCGATCTCCAAGTGGCGCGTTAGTGTCAGTGCCCATCCTCCCCGGTGGCTGAGCAGGGAAGCACATCCAGCGTGCCTGGGAGGGTGAGCAGCGGTTCATTCAGGGCTGCTGCGGGCACTGGAGACCAGACCCCAGTAAGAAGGGAGTATCTAACGAGTAGGTAAACATACAGTTGCAGGCAGTTAGCTTTGTTCGAGTTTGTGGGGTTGTTTTTTTACGTTTTTCCAGTAACCTGGTGGCTGCTTCGTACACACAAGCTTTTTGCTATGTTGCCCGAATAACAATTCTAAACACCTGTTATAACACCTGTATGTTATCATACCTATGTATGCTTGCACTGTCTTTTTAATTCTCCAAGTTATAATATTGTATAGGAGAGCAGTGTTTATGTATTCCCATACACTACTACAGTAGATAACACTTCTTCCAGCAAGAATGCAGTTTAATTGGAATATATAGGGAGAGCCAGTTCATTGGCGTAGATGCTGTGATAAGCTGTTACATCTCATGGACAGATACCTCTCCCAGTATGTAAGTGGCAGTTTCTTTGGTTACCTGTTATTTAATGGCATTTCACTTATAAATTTAAACTGAAATCCCAAAAATCTGAGACAGTGGATGACTGAAGGGACATTTGGGTGGTAATTATATACTCTGGATTTGTTCAGGAAACACAGTTGCACAGAACGACCGGCAGTAAGAAGGATTGTAAAGAAGTACCACACCTTGGGTTCTCTGCTCGGTGGATCTGATGTGTTTAGGGAATTGCTTCAGAGTTGCTTTTTGGGTTACCCTTTCACTGAGAATTGCAGCGTGCAAAACTGTCACATAATTACTTACCTTTTACACTGATTGCACTGTGGTGGTGCTTCGCATTCAGCTGTCTCTTCTTTGCAGTAAACGTTATTTTAGGGTATGATCTCCTTGTGTGTGTTATGATGTAAAATTCAGTTAATAGAAAGGAGCCCTGAAATGATTAGCAACTGCTAAGAAGGGAGGACATTGGTTATGGTTTAATAGTCAAGAGCTATCTCAGTTAAGAACTGTTACTTGGCGTGCCTGTTGGGCTGCCCTTATCAGAAAATGTCAACAAGGTGGCAAGAAAGTGACTAGTCAGGATAATGGAGGTAGAGTACCCTTAAAAGGTTTGGGCTGGGGTTTTTTGTGGTTTTGCTTTGGTTTATCTCCCCCTTTACTCCTTTGAAATTCTGTTGCCTTAAGTTCTGTAAAATAACCTCCTACGATAGCTCAAAATAACTTTCAAAGTAAAAGTGGCTCATTTTTCTCACTCACCAAAGTATTGCTAAGGATTTGAAGAATCTAACAAAGGTAGTATTAACTGGAAGGTCTGAATGAAGGTTTAAACAATTGCTGGGTTGATGGCTGAAATGGCAACACGGTGGAGGGAGGAGTGGTGAGTATCATGGATTTGGCATAACTTCCTTTTTCTTTCTCTGCTTCTCCAGAATGATATGTTTGTAGTAAGTTGAGAAAAACGATGTGGTAAAGCAGTAGCCCCCCAATTCCTGAATTAGCTTACTGTCAGTCCTAACAAACAAAAAACCAAAAAAAAGGCATCACTAACAACAGATCGTTCTACCCATAACTTTTTCTTTATTTTTCAAATAAATGTAGAAAGGTGGTATGGTTTGGTGAACAGTCATTTATGAGGCATTATGGTCAGAGAGCAGAGCAAGACAGTACAGACTCCTTTAAGAAGTCATATTGTTTCTGCTAACCTTTTCGGATATTCAGCTTTCTTTTGATGTCTTGTGTCATTTACCGTGTTGATGCTAGGTTTGATAATTACATTTCTGTAATGTAAGCAGTTGAGCACTTTGAAATCCTTTACCTGTCAGGGATTCCTTGTCCACTTTCTTTATGTAAGTGGTAAACTGAGCCAGGGGTAATACCTCCAGGAGACTGATTGAGGCTCACAGTTGATATTCATATCCACTACAGTGAGACTGAAATAATATTCAGTGGAGAGCCAGTGATGGTTAGAGACCTCTGCTCAAAGGGCTCCATTGCTGAATTGTTTGTTGGTCAAAACCTGATTGCAGACTTAAATCTAAAGCTTATGCATATATTTAAAAGCTTGGATTTTGCCAGCCTACTATGTTAATTTGTGACCTGCAAGGTATGATTTAGAGTCTCATGTCAAAATGTTCAAGCATTTAAAGAATTTGAGAAGAAAAACAGTGCTAAAATTTTACTGGCATTACTGAAAATGTGCATATTATATATAATTATCCTGAAAATGGTAACATATTTGAAGGTACAAAAGACTTCACATTGTAAATGAGTGGACTGTATTAACAGAAATTTGAAATCGGTGTTCAGTACAAAATGTCTGTTCAGCTGGTAGTCTTTGTGTGCATTATGTTGAGCACTAACATTCCTAAGATGCCTAGATTTGTTCTTACTGGATATTCCTAACTCCTGCATGACTCAATCAGAGTTCAAAACTAGATGCTCTTAAGAGGCACCTAGACATCTCCATCCTCTTGGTGTTCTTACAGCATGCATAGTACGAGCTAACAAGTGCTGTTTATAGCAGTGCTCACTGCTATGTTTTGTCCTAGGTATAGTCTTTGTGACATAACATCTAAAATTCTGTATTTATATAAAAGTGCCAGAGAGCTCAGATTTGAAGTATCTCACTTCGCCAATAACTGAGTTCTGTGGTGACTTAAATTTGAAGGTATTTTGTAGAGGTGGCTATCAGAATGGTTAAAAATAGCTCTTTGGTGCTCTTTGATTAAAACTTTGTAATGTAAATTGGTTAATTCTGTTTCATTGGATGGAGAGGCTTTGGCAGTATGGAGCTGTAAGTCTAGCTTTGTGGTCAGCCTTAAGAAAAATGATCTATGCAGTTTTTTCAAGAAGTCCTTGATCCCACTGCCCAATTTCATTTGAATTACAGGTAGAATGTTGGCAAGCAGAAGGTTATGCTTTTACTGTGTTATCACAGTGTCCTGTGGGTGAGGCTTGGGGCAGTAATGTGAGGCTTTTTAATGGAAAATGTCAGGTAAATCCAGTCACAGATGTTGAAATCTTGCTAGGACCTTGCAGTGTGTCATGAAAATGTGTCTGAGTAAAATTTTCATTTTCAGTGCAAGATTAAAATATTATTACAACTACTTTTTGAAAAAATACATTGCTGTTTGGGGGAAAGGCAGAAGTTCTGCTGTTCTTCTGCAGCTGAAGGGCACACATTTGACAGGAAATAGCCTTGGTATTGCTTTCTTATGAAAACTGAAATCTGATCAAAGTGAAAATCCATTTTTGTATGCTTGTGAAATCTAGCATACAAATGCTCCTTTATTCTTGTTACAGTTTCTCAGACTTTTTCCCTTCAAAAGTAAGATCTATTAATGCATCTAATTCTGTTTTGATAGATACAGACTTTAATTTTTTGAACTTCTGCTCCAGCTTACTATTTTTTAACAAGCTGTTTCACAAGTGCACTTTCCCAGAAGAGGAATTTCCCCCCAAACAAGAGATTTGTAGTTACTACATTTGGAGGTATCCCCACTCTTGCAACATTTCTGCATTAAGTACCTCATATCTTTATTCTGACAGTACATAAAAGTGTTCTCAATTTCATTGTGGCTATAAGTACTTTGCAGAAGGCTAGTGTGACTTTTTTTCTTAATACTGCTGCAGTTGTAGGTGATTTTCTATAGTTGCCACAGTAGCAGTGGGAGAACTGTTTAAGTTACTAGACATCTGTAATGTTCATGTGTATCTGCTAATGATTGTTATGGTAGCTTAGTGCTCTGTTACCTGCCAAGCTACTAACAGACTGTATGCAAGAATTATTTCATTATGACACCTGCTTTGAACTCTTTTGCTTCCTTGTCTCTCTAGGATCTTTAAACAGTACTCAAGCCTGCTGTGGCCATAGTATATCATATGATCAACAGTAAGGTGTTCCAGTGGATCTGTGCTGCTTTGAGCTGTGATGTGGAACCTTTGAAGTAATTCCAGTGTGAAACAGATCAAGGAAGTAATCCTAGTGTTACTGCAAATGTTGGAAGAAGAACAGGAGTTCAGTCTCAATCAGAATCACAGCATAGATTTTGATGCTGTGGGGAAGATAGTATCATGTAAGGGAATAGCTCAGACTAGTATTACAGAGTCAGGTGTGCAAGTCAGCATTAGTACTGAACACTTATTATGAAACCACAGTTTAAGAATGCAGTGAAGTGCCATTTTGCATCATGAAGTCCCATGGAACTGTTACCAGAATGGAGAAATTGCAATTCTGACTGCATATTCATACTGCTCAGATGCTTGCACCAGCACTCCTTGGACATCCTGTCTGATCTGCTTCAACTCAGTAGCTGGTCACCTGGGTGTTGAGGAGTTTGGGGTTTGCAGGAAAAAAAAAAATCTGTTGGGTGCTGCTGCTAGCACAAGGATAAGGGTGAGACTGTGCAACAGAAGCGGGATGGGTAATAGCAGAAAGGAGCCACTGGCTTGGTTCAGCTGCCTGTGGCACTGTCAGCTCCCAGGAATGGAGCACAGCCTTAAATGTACGATTCCAATTTCCCCTGAACCAAGCAGGTTAACAGAAGAGGAAGAAGTGGTCAATGTGTGTTTATAGGTCAGTGGAAGTTGCTGCAGTGTATGTATCACATTAACTGTCTTTAGATTGAATTGATGGGGATTGTTTTACTTTTGTTGGACTATATTTCAAATATGTAGTGTTAAATCAGCTTCTTTTCCATATCCTCTCACAGTTCACTTCAACTTTTCTCTCAGAAAGAAGCAATTGCATACTGCTGTCATTATGTGTTTTTGAGGGGCTGTGTTATGATTGACTCTTGAGAGAAATTTTTGCTTGGGAAAACAGTACAAGAAAAGTTAGATTAATGACACCCAGAGGCTTAAGTTTAAAAGGGGGAGGGAGAAGGTTCTGTGTATTTAGCAGTATATGCAGTACTAGTTCATTGATCCTTTGTGAACCTGCCATTTCAAGGAGGTATGACCATAATTTTTATGAAAGATAAAACCGTACCTGCAACACTGACTAATCCATGGACTGTACTGGATGCAAGCAGTGCTTTGTTTGAGTTCTTTGCACTTGGAACAGAAATGTGTTGCAGGGCGTTCAAGTAGATTCACAGATCTTCTGTAGTGTTGATAAAACCTGTGATTGTTTTTGGTACTCCCCATGTCTAGATACTGGTATGGAGAAGCAGTTCAATTTATAAGTGTTCCAGGAACTCCTGTAATCTTTGTCAATGTTTTTAGGCATAGCTTGAACTTTCTTATTGTATGTTCTTATATGGTAGCCGTTTACTTTTTATGTGGCTGATAGTGAGCTGAGAAATTTAAACTGATAGTCTTTCTACGTTACAGGCACTAAGACTTTCCTAAGCTGGACCTTGTGTAAATCAAAACCATGGAGTGCAGATGAAGTCACTGCAACTCCATCTCAGTTCTTCCCTTGATTGGGCATTCAGTAATTGTGTACTCTAATGCTTGAGGCTGGTAACTTTTTTTTTTTGTTGATGCATAGCACAATGTTATTGTTTGTTTGTTTGTTTTCTTTTTTCTGGTCTCACTGTACCTACCTTCATGATTTATGTTGACTGGTATGAGCATTCATGAAACAGTTCAACAAACTAGACGGTAAAACTAATCTAGCTTAACACTAACCAAGAAATTAGGAGTGGAAATGTGGCAGGAGGAGGAATAGGAAATAAAAGGTCAGATCTAGTTTAACTTGGATCAGTTTTCTAGTCAGGTTTGCTACATACCTGCTTTTTCTCCCAAGTCAAGTGTAAGTAGCTTTACTGGAGAGAAAAAAACCTTCTGTTTTTTAGCAACAGTTTTTTGTGAGTTTTTAGTGAGCTGGAAACTAAGTTGTGTGAAGAGTGTCCTAACCAACCAGACTGTTGATGAGAGAAGGAATATAGTACCAATAAGATCTTTCCACTTGTTCTCTTTTTGTAGTGAAACTTGTTGGGTATAACAGTGAAAAAACCAGACAACCCGTCTGTTTAAAGTTATTCTGGGGGGTCTACTATGAGTTTTTTTGTTGTTGCTCTAGGCCTGAACTGTCTTGCTGTGTAAGGGAAATAATAATAGGAATGTGTCATGCTGATCAATTTATCACATCAGTGTATGCTGTTGAGAGGCTGTATTTCAGCTACTAGCAAATAGCTCTTGTGCTGCCTGCAGCTAAAATGGGAAAAATTAGTGCCTCTTCCCCTTTTCTACCCTTGCCTTTATTTTTCAGCTGTATTATATGGGTGTTTTGAATAGATAGTTACAATGGATCCCTTCTTCTTGAATATGACTCAAATATCAGGGCTTCAAACAAAGTTGTTATTCTAACCTTTAGAGTTCAGTGAATTTATGTAAAGTGTAGAGGTCAGCCAGAGCTTTATAGACTTCACTAACTTAAAATTCTTTGTCCCGGTTAGAACCACTGTCTTTTATGTTATTCTTGAACCTTGCTCTCTTCAATGTGCTTGGTGGGAACTTTGATAACATAGATTGGAACATTAATAGAGGTTAGAACAGAACTGAATTAGTGTGACTCATGTCTAGTATCAAACTTCTGAAAAGTAGGATGGCATTATAAATTTAGCTACCATACGCTAGGGAAAAAAAACCCCACACATAACACAAAGCAAAGAAAAACAAAACCAAGCACAACCTTATTTGGAGGTATGAAGTTGTTATGGGATATGTCTTCTTTTTCCAATGCTAGTCTATCACTTTATCCTTCCATTCACTAAAAGCTTAAAGAAGACACAGAGAGAGTAGGGAAGGGAAGATGGCTGGTGGTGGTGGGTCATCTCTTTGAGCCTGTAAGGGGGCAGAAGATGCATTGCAAAGAGCAAGGAACTCTGAATCTGCAGAAATACGTTGAGCAGTAGAGGTTGAATGTGTTTTTATGGGGTGTGGTGTGCAGCATGTCACTCTGCTGATCAAAGAGCCACGTGTCAGGGGTTTTTTTGTTTCCACTTCTGGCACAGACCAGGTTCCTGTGCAGTATCTCGAGAAGCTGGATTAACTCCTTCTTAGATAAACATCCTATTCTTTGCAAAATTCTTCTGGAGTCTCAGCTGCTACTCTTTTGTTTGATTCTCAACATCCATCCAGGCTTGTATCTCCGTAGAAGGATGTTATGTGTTGTAGGAGTGAGAACTGGGTAAATGTCACTAGATGTGATTTCTTTGGGTTATTTGGTTTGGTTTTTTAAGTTAGTTGGTAAATGAAAGCTCTCTGAATTTGTGACCTCTTTAACTATGCTCCTCACTTTCTTTTTCTGTATAACTTGGTACGGTCCTGGTATCCAATTATGAGACATCCTAGCTTTTGTAGCACCTGGGGATTGATTACTCTATGTTCAAAGTGTTGTTCAGTGGAAAAAAAAAATTAGTTTTCGGAGTTTTTTGTGCAAAAATGCTGTTAACTTCTAAAAGTGTTTAATTTTCAGATCATAAATACTTATCTTCTTCCTTTCACAGTTCCCAACTTCTTCAAATCTTCTTTAAAGGCTAGTTAGTCTTACATATGAATAGTAGTTCTCACCATCAGAATTCCACTGCTTTATAAACTAGATTTAGTGCATTTCTAGTCTGCTGAGCCATTGATAGGTCAGAGTGCAGTGTAATTAATCTAGAATTGAATATGCTACTGTTTTTCATCTATTGTCAAAAAGCTTGCACATCCTATTTAAAAGTTTTATTTTTCATTCTAAAAGCACTACACCATCTAGTAATGCCAGGTTAAAATACTACGGGTGCAAAACTGCTGGAAGTCTTTTGATTAACAATGAATTAGTATTGCTGCCATATATATTGTGGATTATAAAGGACTGCTTTAAAGGACTCCTGCTTGGGATTGCAGCTGTCAGTGTGGCTCACAGAACAGAGAGCGTGCCACAGCAAGGCTCAGTTAAATGCAAAGATCTGACTTTACCTAAGTGTAGCTATTAAGCCGCCTAATCTGAAAATGGGGGAGGATTATCAAATGGCTACTGTTTTGTGACTTATAGTTCAGATGCAGGTCATTCTGGTGTTAGCCATCTGATGAGCAGGGAAAACAAAACAGGATCTACTTAGGTGGTACTGCTGCCTTAGACTGTTCTGTGTAAGGGCTTTACTGCTAACTGTGGCAAACTGTTTCCAATGTTTGTGGTTACCCACTGAATAATGCAGTGATTCTGGTACATAGTCCTTCAGTTTTCTTATTCTTCCCGGGCCATCTTCATCCTTCAACTTTCATAAGTAGTATTTAACTGACTAAAAAAAACCCGTAAAGTGATACAGTACAATGGCTGTTGGGCAAATACGGTTTATATACTCACTTCTGCCATCTTGAAAGGCATCCCTGCCTATGGCAGGGGGGACTGAAACTAGGTGATCTTTAAGGTCCCTTCCAACCCAAGCTGTTCTATGATCTTACTTGTTTACTTTGGAATTTTGCCACCTGTTGTGTGTTCCACTCTGTTGTGGTACCTGGCTTTTGAGGTCAGAGATCTTCCAGTGGTGTTTAGAGAGCTTTACCATAAGGAAGAGGTTCAGAATGCTTTGCTTTCAAGCTCTCCTGTTTGAAGTCTTGTGACACCTCTTTTTGTTGATACCTAAATCTGAGGAATTGTTCAATTGTAGTTGTCCTCTGATTTCTCAGGAAATGAGATCCTTTGGTCTCAGTAATTTCAACTGTGCAGCTCCTGATGGGTTCTTTACTTGTTTACAGGTGTGTTCCTGCAGGTTCATTTAATTAGATGTGACATGACATGTCATGTGTTTATCTTTGAGGCCTAGATCATATTCTCTGCTGATGCAATCAGTCAGAACTTCAGATATACACTTCTTTTAATTGTTGGTTAAATGTATTTAGCAAGGTAAAACCTACTCTTAAGGAAATTTTCTTCTCCATGCTGGACCATCTTTTTCAGCATTACTTGTTATCTTCCTTTTTGTCAGTTCCATACCTATTTTACTCGAGTTGTGAAAAGTCCCCTCAGGCTTGACAAAGTTTTGGTTTGAGTTGCCAATTTGTGTTTAAATTGGTTAAACCATGTCAATACATCTGTCCTAAGTCTAACTAATATGTGTGCCATAGGCACTTAATACCGGTCTGCTATAATGGTATCCAAAAACATGTCACCAGGCCCTCACAACTCTCTAATGTGGAGTTCAGAAATGTGAGGTGACTCTTGAGCTTTGGCCTTTCTGTTTTTCCTTAGGTGTCTGACTGTAGTTTGTTTTAATCCCTTACTGCTTTTTAAACAGCAACAACAAAACCTCCCTAAACTGATACTGACCTTCTCTTTTGGAATGCCAGATGTTATACCCTCTCAGAAAGAATTGCTTCAGCAAGATCCATCAGACTGGTTAGGATATAGTGGAAAGTACCTTTATTTCCCAGCTGCGCCCTTGTCATAGTCTACTGACTCCTGAACAAATGAGTTCTACCCCTGTGAAATAATATTAAACAATAGAACTTAGGATGTCGGTTCTTATCTTGAAATGTGGTAAGTGTCCAGAGTGCTCTGAGCTGAGTGGTAATGTGAAAAACTGCACTTCCACACTGACCCCAGATCAACTTCTGTGCACAGTCCTCAGAAGCCATGGTAGATTACTTGAGTCCAGGATACTTAGTACCTTGCTATGGCACTTGCACAAAACAGGGTGTTTTCTTAAAACTGGGGCTTCTCTACAAAACACAAGAGTTTCACTGGAGAATGCACATTAGAGATAAACTGTTTAGTAAATCCTAAACTACCAGAGTCTTTTAGGAAGCATTTGTCTGTAAATCAGTCATGTCTAAATTACTGTTGTCACATCTGGCAAGCACTCTGTTCCACAAACTTTCAGAGTGAACTGAAAATTTAAGGGATCATCGATTTCTTGTTAAACTAGTCAGTGTTTTGTACTGTTACACTGCAGGAGAAAAAGCTGAAACCCGCTGTTATGTGTCCTGAGGAAACTTGTATGATCGTTTAGGTTATTGAAGTCTGGTGGCGTTACTTGCTACATTTCTGTTAATTGGTGAATTTAAGAATACTTGTCCGGTGGTTCAGGAAGGTGTTTTTGCTGGCCCAAGCCTGACTTTGTAAGGCCTTTACTTCAGGTTGTCGCATATAGTAATAGTTTGATGCTTGTACTTGATGTAACTTGAAGTAATTTCTGGGTCTTTCATATTGTCTGAGGAGAGCCTGACATCTTTTCACAGAATCTGTCTTCTGAGGCATTGAATCACTTTGAGGAAACCAATATTAACAGAACATCTGAAAGGCCATAGGGTGAGTGCTTGTTTTCTCGAGGCCTTTTTTTATTAATTCCTTAGGTAGGAACAACAAATTTTTCACCTTGTCTGCCTCATTCAGCCACCAGCATCACAAACTCAGAGAGCCAGAACAGCCTCTTCTACTGTTGTCTGCCCGAGTCGTTGCTTGATAGTGACTCGGATGGTGTAGTTGAAGAACTGTTAACTGTCCTTAGCTCTGTGTGGTGCTGCGCTTCTCCACCTGCCCTTAACTGACCTGTTTGTGTGGCAGTGCAGGATAGTTGCAACCTGGATATTTGTCAGCTTCATCAGTTTTACACCTCGAGTGGTAATTTGGCATTTTCTCCTCTTTCCTTCTCAACCTTGCTGATAAGTAGTAAATGCTGTTTTGCTCTTTGTGTGAGGTGTGAGTGATCTTGACCTATGAGACTGATAAAGAAGTTTACCAGATAAATAACTTTGCATGAAGTTTTCCAGAATACTGGAACCGAGAGTTATCTTGTTCCTGCAGAAGTTTCCCCCTTGCTAGAAATGCAGACTGTAATCACACCTTTCTTTTAAGAAATCCTATTCATGTGTTCTTGACCTTGCAGTTCACTTGGCTTCCCTAAGCGGTTGCTGTTGTCTTTTTAAATTTTTTCATTAAGAGGAAAAAGTACCCTACTAACAGATCAGCTGAAAGGACTGAAGTTTCCTGTTTTGCCTTGCTTGAGATTTGTGTGAAGCAGAGGAATATGGTTGTCTTGGGTCAAAGAAACTCACTAAAATGTGAATGGAATAGTGAACTCTGATAAAGACTCTACAGTCTCTATTTATCTTTTAATTAATGGTTCGTGTGGATGAAAAAATCAAACCCAAAACAACTGATTCAAATGCCTTGTTTTTTGATGGATTTCTTTCAGCTGTTTAAACTTAGTACAGAATTTGTGCTGAGGAATTTTTTGTTTTAAGGATCAGAATAGGGACAATCACTTTTTTCCTTTTTTGCACAGTGTAAAGTGAAGAGGTATTTCATTGTTTTTAAAGCAGACTAGCAAATTTGGAAATGAGAATCACTGTCTGGAAATAATGAATGTTTGCTAAGGAAGAGACAGTGCTGGAATACAGAGGGAACAGAGTGTTTCTAAGACAGGATAGCTACTGTTTAAACCCATTTGCCTTGCGTAAGAACCCTTGTCTGTTCTCCACATGATTCAAGTATTCAGAATTTTGCCACTATGTACTTAAAAAACTTATCTGGTTTCCCAACTCAGGCTGGATAGTTGATAGTAATGTGAGCTTTATAGAGTCTAATCAGAAATTCATTACAAAATTGTTGCAAAAATCTCCCAGTAAGTTCTCAGATCTAACATATGGTTTCAGTTGAGTACTATATGAGTTCTTTTCCACAGCAGATGAGTGTAAGTCCCACACTTTGAATCTTAACATTTTGTGCTTTATATTGGGCCTTTTAATGATTGGGAGGAAGTTTATCAAAAGTTTTGACAGATGCATGCTAATTGATTAAAAAAACCCCAACAAACAAAACCCCAAAAATAAACAAAAAAACCCCACCAAGAGCACCCAAACAAACCACTCACCCCAACCCCCCCCCCTTGACAAACCAGCCAAACAAAAAAAACCCATCTAAACACACCTGTTGAATCTTTGAATTGTGTTAAATACTAAAAGCAAAAGTCAGAGACTGTAACTTTTTCCTGTTGTTTTCTCATATGTGGCATCTTTTGCTGATGGAAGTGCCTAATGTGAAGCTAAAATTTGTATTTAAAGTCCGTTTCTGGATTTCTGCTTTTTCAGTCTCCCATGGGAAATATGGGAATTCTTTCTTAATCAAATGTTAAACAATTAGAAACTTGAGTCTATTCTTTTCAGTATATGAAGTTCAACAGATGTTCACTTAAATGATGCAGATTCCAGGTTAGTTGTTTTTTGATGTGGAAGCTTAGATACACTGCCTGCCTACCTTGAATAATGTCATATTTTCTTTTATGCACTGAGCATGTTTAAGAACTGATTTGAAATCACAGTTTAGCTGAATTTAGAGTTCTTTCAACCTAACTGGAGCATCTGAGGCACTTACAATTTTAACCTTGAGTGCCAGAAAATCTTTTAGAGAAAATACATGTAGTTAATAATTTTTATTTGAAGTTTTTACACATATAAGAAAAACTCCATTTCTTGTTAACGTGTTGGTAGCTCTAAATTTTGTCTCATTTGCCAAGCCAATTTTTTTTTAAATAATAGAAACCAATAAATAGTTTCTGAATATGAGATAGTTGGATCTACTGGGAGAGAAGAATGACTTTTCTCCAACTCATCATTTCAAAGCTGTTTGTGGGAAAGACAGGTTGCTTGAGTGACACAGAAATAATAATTGAGAAGAAACCTTCTGAAAATTCCAATGAAAATCTGATTCTCTGGAAATTCCTCTTACTTGTACAACTTAGTGTCAGGCATCCATTTCATTGAGCGCTCCAAAGCCTTGCAACTTCATTAGCTTTCAGTAGACACAGGGCATAGAGCAGAATCACAAGCTTCAGTTTCTCAAAAGCCCATCAGGATAGGTATGTTTTGAATTTATTCTTTGGGGGGGACTCAGTGAACTGGTGTTTTCTGATAACTGTATTTTTCTCTAACAGCTTTTCTGTGCAGAAAGCTTATTGTTCTTCAATTCTGATACCCCAGGAAGTGTGCCAGACCTATTTATTTGTTGACTGCTAGACTGTCTCCCAGATGCTGGTTAGATGTCTGATACTGCATAGTAGTAAAGCACTGTTGTGACCTATTCATTCTTACAGACTCACTGTGGACTTCACTCTTCCATGATTTAGTGGGCATGTGACTAGGCCTTCATGTAGAAAAGAAGCCTTTGTCTAGCAATTCTGAACTGTTTAGGTAAAACAGACAAAATTTTCAGTCCTCTTGTACATCTTAAAATTATGATTAGGAAAAAAGAACATGCTTTAGCCACATGGCCTTTTGATAGTGTCAGTTGTTTCTATGTTCTACTATTGGGCATTATTCTTCTCATGTTGTAAAATGCTTAAGTTGGTAACAAATGAGAAAGTCATGAGCATTTTTACAAGCTGGATGTAATCCTCTTTTACAATAACTTCCTCCCCCTGAATTTTTTTATCTAAGGATACAAACTGGTAAAATTATTGCTGGCACTGTTCTGAGTAACAGTTGGTATTGGTATCTACCGCGCTCTGATGTAGTGTCTTGAAAAAAAGAAAGGCAGTAGAATAAGCTTAAGAGCCTGAAGAACACTGATATTCCCACCAACTCCATATTTCAAGGACTCCCTGCAGCAATTGGAATTAGATCACTGTTCAAAGACAGAGTTTTTAGAGAGAACAGAAGTGAAGTTCTGAGAACTGTCATTTAGAAGCATTTTTCTCTCCCTCTACCCACAGAACAGCATAGTCACTTCTGAAGTGTTTTCCATATGCCTTTTAAATTATAAATAACACAAATGTATCAAAATATCTTGCTTCTACTACATTAGAAATCAAATCTAGTTTTAATGTTAATGGTGTCTGGAAGGTACAGTAAGAGGTGTCATGTGGGCTCTCCTATTTACAGGTCTGCAGGGACACATTCTTTCTGGCACAGAAGACTCCTTTGGAGTGTGGAGGTGCTTCCTTTTTTATTAAACCTCATTTTTCTTGCTGTGATTTATGGTACCTGAATTCAGAGTTGATGCCAATAGTAGTCTTTATTTAACATACAAACCTTTTTTTTTGTCCCCTGTTGGCTGCCACCCTTTTCTTTAAAATTGTGAACAATTGGAGGGGAGGCACAACCTTTCCTTGTTTTGTTTTGCCTCTGAGGTATGGTCAGTGTCAGTCTCCCTCTTTGTATTCTGCTTAATACTTGTAACTGCTTAATGCTATAGCTAGTTCTTTTGATGTACCTATTAGTTTTTGAATACTGTATTTCATCTCTCTCTTCATCCCCACAATAAAGCTCAGTGTAGAGAGTTGAAACCAAGGATTTTTATCCTAAGTGAAAAGTAACCAGTTAACTTGAAATCAGATTAGAGAACAACTTCAATTTTTTGGTCCCCCTTTCTCATTGGCAGCAGCAGTGTCCTCAACTGCATGAGTTCTTGGAGTCAAGATTTGCAGAGAAGGATAAGCATCTTTTTTAGCTATGGTTTGGAATTTGTATTGGAGTCTAAATAGAGGATTTCCTCCCTTTCATTTTGGAATCTCTGGTATGTTGGTTCCTGTTTGCTTAGAAAACTGAATCAGTACAGTAAAGAAAATGAGTGTTTTAAGTTAAATGTTTAGAACTTTCCGTTGTAGGAATACTTTTTAGTGCTGTACTAAAGAAATGGATTCAAGCTAGACAACATATTCAACAGAAGCCCTCTCCCTCACTCATGTAAAATCTATCCTAAATTGTCTTGAGAATTTTTCTACAAGAAAAATTGTCTGCTTCTTACCTGAGAATCTGACCAACATTTTATCAAATAATTTTAAGAATAGATATTTTCTGTAGTGACACTACAAAGAAGAAAAAGAAAGTCTTTGAATAAAGATATATTAATTTTTGCTTCTGTTGTCATGCTGTCATGAGTATTCTGTCTAGCAAGATAGTTTTTTCCTTGCCTTTTCTATAAATGACAAGAAGGTGATTGAGTGTTTGCTTATTATTTTGTGCGTTTTGTTGTGTTGTTTTTTGGGTTTTTTTAAACTCAGTGCTTCATATGTTTCCTACTATGGTCAGTCCTTTTCAGATTGTTGTGATAGTAAATTTTTAAAAAAAATAAATCAATGGAACCAAACCAAAACAGATCACCATCAAAAACAAAAACTGTGTAACTGAGAATTATGTCAATATATAAGCAAGACTAAAATTATTAATCCATCTATGGCTGGGGGCGGGTAGGGGGCAGAGAGGACAGCTGCTGACTTGTGGAAGGAAGAGAGAGGCAGAAGAAACAACCAGAGATGTTAACACAAGTTAAGGTTCTCTGTTAAACACACTGCTCCACTCATAAAGTATTAAAATTATTGTATTCTCTACAGAGTATTCTCCTCTAAGAAGCTCTAAGAGAGCTGCTGCTTGTATTTAATGGTGGGATAAAGGTAACTAGACATAATAAAAAAAGGAGGTAATTATTTAATGCTTTTCAAAATTTTGATTTAGTGTTACAGAAAGCTCATAAAATCTTTCATAAATCGAGAGTAGTCTGATGTATCAAAGGAACTTGGTTATGGCTGAATAATAAACACAGGTATTCTTAAGGGTTTTCAGTTTCTGATGCAATAGTTTTATTTTCCTGGCACTTGAGGCGGGAGACCGTGTCTTTATTTCGAGACAAAAAAATGCAGTTCGGAGCAGATAACTAGTTTTCAGGGAAACCAGTTACCTTCTGTAGTGGAAAATATGCTGGACAACAGAGTGCAGGCAGCACCTGCAAAATGTAGGCAGGTACTTCAAAAGGCTGTAAGCTAATATGATTAGAAACTGAAAAATGATTGAACACTATCTATGCAAGTTCCTATGAAAGGGATAATTTGTAAGAAAGGCTGGCAGATGACTTTTTGCCTTTTTAAGTAAGATAAAATACTGCTTCCTACTCTTGCACCAGTATTAATGATAAATAATATTTATCAATAAATATTGAAGCACTAGAATATGCCAGTTGGAAGGGACCCGCAAGGGTCATTGAGTCCGGCTCTTAGCCCTGCATGGGACCATCCCCAAGAGTCACACCAGATGCTTGAGAGTACTGTCCAAATGCTTCTTGAACTCTGTCAGGCTTGGTGCTGTGACCACTTCCCTGGGGAGCCTGTCCCAGTGCCCAACCATCCTCTGGGTGAAGAAGCTTTTTCTAATATCCAGCCTAAACCTCCTGACACAACTTAAAGCTATTCCCTCAGGTTTTGTCCCTGGTCACCACAGAGAAGAGATTGCTGTCTGCCCCTCCTCTTCCCCTCACAAGGAAGTTGTAACTGCAATGAGGTTTCCCCTCAGTCTCCTCTTCTCCAGGCTGAACAAAGTGACCTCAGCTGCTCCTTATACGGTTTCCCCTCAAGGCCCTTCACCATTTTCATTGCCCTCCTTTGGTCACTCTCTAATACCTGAATATCTTTTGTTGTGGTGCCCAAAACTACACCCAATATTCAAGGTAAATATTGTGCAGAGCAGAGAGGGACAGTCCGCTCCCTCGACCGGCTGGTGATGCTTTGCCTGATGCCCCCAGGACAGGGGGCCCTTCTGGCTGCCAGGGCACTGCTGACTCGGATTCAGCTTGCCATCGACCAGGACCCCCAGGGCGCTTTCTGTGGTACTGCTTTCCAGCCTCTCATTCCTCAGTCTGTACAAACGTCCTGGGTTACCCCGTCCCACGTGCACAATCCAGCACTTCCCCTTGTTCAGCTTCATATGGCTGATGATTGCCCAGTCCTTTAATCTGTTGAGGTCTCTCTGCAGGGCCTCCCTACCTTCAAGGAGTCAAGAGCTCCTCCAGTTTTGTGTCATCTGCAAACTTCTTTAGTAACCCCTGTAGTTTTACATCCAAGTTACCTGAGAAGATGTTGAAGAGCACAGGGCCCAGGATGGAGCCCCGTGGATCCTCACTAGTGACAGGTCACCAGTCTGATGTCACCCCATTCACTATTACCCTCTCTGCTCAACCTTGAGCCAATTGCTCACCCACCACATGACGTGTTTATCCAGCTGTGTGCTGGACATTTTGTCCAAAAGGAGACAGAGTATGGAAAACTTTACTGAAATGCAAAAAGATTACATCAAGTGGTTTCCTTTGATCAGGTAGGTGGGTTACCTTGTCAAAAAAGGAAATCAGGTTTGATAAGCAGGACTTTCCTCTCATGAAGCTGTGCTGGCTGTGACTGATGACTGCATTGTCTTTTAGGTGTTTTACAATACCTCCCAGAATAATCTTCTCCATAACTTTACCAAGCAATTGGAGAGAAGCAGTTCTTCTTTCAGAGAAACTGTGACTGGTGCTTTGTCAAGAAAATTAAAAGTAGTTCTAATACCTGATGAACCTAATGAAACTGAGTTCTGTCTGTGGTGTAATTGTTATCATCCAAGATAGCTGACTTAGTAATGCAAACCACAAAACTTCCTTCAGAAGTACTCTTGTACTGGGCCAAACTAAATAATGCAGCCATGAAAATGTATAGAATGGGGACAAGAAGAACTGAAGTTTGTCGAAGGGGAAATCATCTAAGTCATTGCTCTGGTGTGGAACAATTGAGCTTAATGGTTTTACTGGCTAATATAGTTTCACATATGAAGGGAAATTTTTATTTCTCATGGTATTGTCAGTTACATCAATGAGTTTTAGCTCAGAACTGTGTGTTTATGTATTGTACCTTGGTGTGAAGCAACTGCTCCTTAAATACAAGTGTATGGGGCAAAGGGTGCTAGTAATTAAGGAGGTTAGCCCTTTGGTTAGGGCATAAACCTGTGTGCAGAATCTGTCTTTCTGTCCTTGTCCAATTTCTTTCCAGTGTGATTTTAGTGTCTGAAACTCCTCATAAAATTTATGTAATAGTCATAGGTAAGAAATACCACCTCAAACTATGGGTTGTATAACTTCAGAATGGGAACAGAATTTATATGGCAACTAGATAAATGTTCCTGTGTTCAGAGGGAAATGCAGAAGCAGGAACTCTTGGTTCTTATTCAGTTTAAGAATTGAGTAAAGTAACAGTAACTATTATCATACCAAAAAATAAAAGAAGGTAGTTTAATTTTAATGCTGTATGGCAGTACTGTGCCCAATCTCATTAAATGTAATCCTGTTCTTTGGATTTTCCTAATTATATTTTAAAGACTATTTGTTAAATTTTACAACCTTCTAAGAATTGAAATCAGCAGTTCTGAACCTATTTTCATATTAGTTTTGATTTTTAAAAGCAGCCTTAATGGGCTAAACTCTACACTGCTTAGAATGTGCAGGTTTTTTCTATTTTAATTTTTCATTGCTTTCTCTGCTAAGAATATTGAATAAACTCAACAATGAGGATACATAAATCTTCCTTGCCGATGCTTGTTACTTAATGACATCTTAAACAGGAGTAGGGGTGAGGCCTAATTTTACTTAAGAAGCTAAATAACGAGTGGTTTGGTCTTCAATAAAACAACTTGAACTACTGTAATTCAGTGTGTTGCTTCCAGAGGCTGTAGTGCTTAAAGCTGAAAGTCTCATTTCATTGTAGTAAAACTATACATGCATGCTCTGTCCTTCCAAGTGGTGTGCAGCAGTCTAACCTAACCCTGTGCCTAACTAAGAATATGCTGGAAAAGAAGGCAAGAAGCAGAACTTAATTTCCATGCTCTCAGAATTTTCCAAGTTCCTTAACAAGTCTCTAACACATAGTTAGAGAGAACAATAGGATGTCTTCTGAAAGGTAGCCTTTCAGCATTAAGATGAAAAGTACAGCAGTAAATATAAATCAGATGAGCAGCATTGTTAAGCATCTGCCTCTTCCGTTGAAATTTTTTCTGTCTATGTAAGGAGCACTCATCTACCATTTCTGGTATGCATCCAGAGGTACAAATAAAACAGTCTTCATGGCTTAGAAAAATACCACATCAAGAGTGAATTCATTTAGAAGTATTTTTACTGACCACTTTTATCAGTTCATCTGCTCATACTTTCCTAATCTGGAAAAACTGCAGCAGATCACAGGGGAGAGCAAGTATAAGTGAAGGGTTTTTCTAGGTGGCTTATTTTGAGGTCACTGGAGTGATGACAATCTGAATTATAGTGTTTTTAATAGGATTTTCCTTCACCTGTTTGTTTTC
This sequence comes from Sclerurus mexicanus, assembly GCA_013396755.1. Classification (NCBI taxonomy): domain Eukaryota; kingdom Metazoa; phylum Chordata; class Aves; order Passeriformes; family Furnariidae; genus Sclerurus; species Sclerurus mexicanus. The sequence continues at coordinate 1,556,716 of VWZF01001527.1, read as the reverse complement.
TTAATTTAAACTCAGTGGTTACAGCATGGTAGCTAGTTACATGGCTTCCTAATTATCCTGTTGAAAATGCCTAGACAAGTACTCAATATGCCACTTGCAACAATTGTAATTATTATAGTTTGCCTAAGTGTTGTGAGGCCCCTCCTTGAGATTTAGTAGTATTGTGTTCCAGCACTTAGTAAAAGAACAAATAAAAAGCTTTTTTAGGAAGAAAAATCAACTAAAAATGATTAAATTTTAGTAAAATGTCTCAAATACAGTAGACCAAAAAAAAAAAAAGAGCCTGAGAATTGGATTAGTTCTAAAAACAGAAACATGGAAATGGGAAGAGAAAGAAAAGACTACTTGTGAAGGAATAAGACCCAAAAGTTAATGGAGATTTATTAGCTTTTATGAAAGGACATACAAACACTGGAGTTAATATGGCCATATACAAGACTAGGGGAATCAAGAAATTAGTGTGACGTGGAGGGTACCAAACCCATCAAAAACTTTTTAATAGAGCCTATGTGTATACCACTGTTCTCTTTCCCAACTAACTACTAACAGTAGTTACCTCTCCTGTTTTCAGATCCACCAAGTGGTGCATTTGAAAGCAGTACTCAAAGTCAGCTTCCATTTATTACATGATATTTGTTCCTTTTTTTGACTGTTCTCCTATCACTTAGTCAGAGTCATTCAAATTTGTTGAACACGTACTTGCAATCTCAGCTGTGATCACCTAGTGGATGTGGGAAGGGAAGAAGACTGGCAGCTCGAAAAGGTGTTGAATTCAACTCTGAAGTAACTATTTCCTCTCAGAAACATTATGGAGATAAAACTTTTGAAACAACAGTAGCCAGTGTATAGCTAAACCTGTCTGCCCTCAATTTATGTTTTGTAATTGTTCAATTACTATGTCTGTCCAAAATTAACCTAGACCAACCTTGTATTAAAATCTAAGTCTGCACTGCATGCTTTTTCTAGGCTCAGTGCAGTGTAGAGTATGGATAGCTTCTGCAGAGGCAGGGACCACTGGGCTGTTTACTAGTTTCTGAATGGAGGAGGCTTTCATAACACAGCCACACTGCTGCTGCTGAGGAGTGGAATAAGGAATGGCTCTGTCTGGTCATACAGTGAGGAAGAGTCCTTGTGTGTTCCTTGAGTACCTCTCTAATTGTGTATAAGGTGCACGGTCTGGGAAGCTTCCATGGAATGTATCCATTTAATTATTACTCTGTTTTATTCATGACAAAGAATTTTACAGCCTGTACTGTTGGTATGTGGCAGCATATGCTCTCTAATGTAGATATGCTTTTAAGATGTTTCAGTCACTAAGCAGTTTAGAGTAATTAAACGTTAGGGGAAATTTAAATCATAAAGTTCTGTGAGCAGCTGAAAGGTAGCTTCTCTTTAAGAAGATTTTATTTAATAGTTGTGAAGGCAGCCTAAAGACTTCCTTTAGATTTAATAATCATATTTTAAATCTGAGTAAACTTGTAGAGACACTTAACATACTGGAATTAATTCACAAAGTATTGGGTTTTGAATTACTCAGTAGTGGTAATTGCTCTTCACTTTGCAATTTCTTTGACTTTATAAAATAATTAGTAGGATAACTGAGTAAAAGCCTTGCCATGGGCCCTTGGCCCATTTAAGGCTTCTCTGGTTTAGACAAGACAGACAACACTATAGTTCCACTGCGCTCCCTGTCTCCTGGGGAAGGACTGTAAATCAGCGACTGCTAAGCCCAGGAAAATTATTCAGCTACTTGGGTTCCTCACTTCCCTTGGTATCGTAAATTCCATCTCTTGGCTGCTATGACCAAGACCACTGTTAACTGTCACATCACTGAGAAACTTTGCCTTAATGATGAGTAGCAGCCAGCAGAGTGCCTTCCGTGTAGAGCTTTTCCACCTGCTGGGGTGGATTTGTCCTCCAAGTGCTATAGAATCTTGCGTTGCTTGTGTGCTACCGTGTTGCACTTTCAGCAGGTGTCTGGGTGATTGACTTTTCATGAGAGCTAAGGCTGGTGATTGTGCAGCATTTTTAGTTCTGGTGACTTGTTTTGCCTTTTTTTTTTCATCTACTTACTCTTGATTGGCAGTCTGTAAAGTCTGTAGCAGATGTTCACCATGATGTTCACCTGGTTGAATCCTGACCATAGTTTTTCAACTGTTCTGTAGCCCATTCCACACTAAGTCTCCATTTGTTCAAGTTCTTTGTATAAAGTCTAAGCACTGCCCTTGACTTTCTCACTTCTTACTTCAAGGCCAGTATCCATCCACTGGATTTGTGTGAAGTGTCCTACTGTACTGTGTACTCCCAGTAGGATCATTATGTGCTCTGATTTATAATCCCTTGTGCTTGCTTCATGTGCTGAATGCATTCATATACAGCTGCTTAATGTGTGTCCTCTTCTTCAGGGGTTAAGGCCCTCACTGTGTGTTGTCCTGTGCATTTAACCTCTCTGCCGTTCTCTTCCTTTCTGGGCTTCAATCTCCACTTCTTTGGCAAACCTAGTTTGAAGACCTCATTATGGCCAAACCTGTTAGCAGTGATGATTTGCACAATCAAATGGATCCTATCTTTCTCAAGCACTCTGTTTCTCAGAGGATCCTAATGATTTAAGAGCTGAAGTCCTGTTTGCAGCCACCAAGTCAGCTGTTGAACCACAGAATGTTTACCCTAACAAAGTGTTCTCCCTGGATCAACACCTGGGCTCTGTTATTTATTATATTGACGCCTATTGTCATTCACCACTGTCCCTGCTCTGCTGTAGTTAACTCTGATCTGCGTGAAGATCACCTTTGGCAGTATCATGGTGACCAGGTAGATGGACAACGAGTTATAATATTGCAATAGCCAGGTGAGCTGTAAGAGTGTCTCTGCAACATGCCAACTTTGGACCACAGCCAAAGAGTTGAACTTCTAAGACACTTAGTTCAGCTGCTGTGCAGAAGCTCCATAGGATTCTGCAATTACTGTCACCTGTTGCTTCCTTTTAGTGACCTTGGCTGTTGACCTATGGACCAGGCTTAGATGCCAAACCTGATAGAACTTGTTCCTGGGCTGTTTGCCTTTTCAGTACCTGAATAGCTACTGATGGAAAACGAGAGCCCCCTTCCTGTTCGTGGAAGTCACAGCTTCATCCTCCTTGCTCCTGGGAGTCCCTGGGTGAGGAAAGAGTAGAGTTGGTAGGGCAGGGGGAGAGTTAATGTAAGGGTAAAGAAGCTGTTCACAGCTTTGTTCAGAAAAATAAACTGTGGAAACTTTTAACTTTTTAACTTTTAACTTAACTTTTAACAGACTAGCTGTATCACAAATTTCTGCTTATGAAGACTTGGAGGAATCTGTCTTGGATCTTAAAGGGTTGTCTTATAATGAAGAAAGCTGATATTCTTTCTATGTGAAGATATGAGAAGTAAGACAAATAAATAACAGAAGACATTTATTAGAGGTAGAAGGAGTTTGACAGATTGGAGTATTGAAAGTTAATAGAGCCAATAGTGTTGCTTTTCAGTTTGGAGCCAGAAAGTGTCAGATCTCAAGTAACACTTTTGAAAGGCAGTTTGGAATCAGAGAGGCAATCAACCACCAAGAGACAGAAAACTCTGTAAAATTACTTTAGAGCAGATTTTTTCAATTAGTGAATCATAAGAGGTATAAGCAAAGTATATTTCTGACTGGTTTCTGTAGGCTCTTCAGGCTCTGGAGAGTTCCAAAACTGATACCTGTTTATGTACGCATATTGACTCAAAAAGGAAAACAAAGGGTTATTGAAATGCCTGTGTTCAGGTGATTAGATTTTATGAAACAGTGCCAGCACACATTCATCAATAGCTTGTACTAGAAACTGAGATGTGCCTTCATGTTTAGGCTAAATTAAAGTTGTGTTAATCCTGCTGAAAGGCAGCAGAAGGACTTTGTGGAGCGTGGAATTAATACTGGTGTTTTCTGGGAAAATTTTGGAATAAGGTCTGGAAAAAGATTCTGTCACTGTGAGGTGTTGTACAAGTAATTGTTCTTTTTAAAGAAGGCATCCAGTATCGAAAGGTGAGGAAGCAAATGATCATGCAGAGTAAGTTTATTGTCGCTCCATGGAGAAGTTGTGTAAGATTTGTAAGTGAAGCAGCACTTTGGATGGGAAGGACAGAACTAAGTTTTGTGAATTAGCAACCCCACAGTGTGCTAATTGCCATCTTTAATACAAGCTGTATGGAAGCCTGTTTGGAAATCGTGTTCTTCCATAACAAACTGCTGTTTCACAGCACAGGACGTTCTGTACGCAGGTTTTTGCACAGACACAAGCAGGCAGTAGGGCAGGCAGATAAGGACAAAAGTAAAGGCAGAAACAAGTAACACCCTCCAAGGGGTGGGGAGGGTGGTAGGTGTCCAAAGAGCAAGGTTTGGGATGCTGCCTAGGATGGTAAATAACCTTCCTGTTGTTTGATTGACAAAGTACTAACAAATAGGAGCTGCTGTTTTCCTTCAAAGGAGCACAATTGTCTCCAAGAGATGCTTCATTCATTTCTTTATGCAGTGACAATAACTTGCTAACCAGCTGCTGACCTGAAGTGGCTCATAGTTTATAACATCAATGGTCATAGCATTGCACAATAGTGTGTTTTATATTTCCAGTCTGTTGTGTTTGAAGAATTGCTATCTTAAGGCTTCGTCTCTCTTGCTTTTTTTGTCCGTAACTCTTTGAAGCCAGAAGAATGGGGAATTTGTGCAATGCTAATATGATGTGAATTTGAATTACATTGAATCTAAGAGTCAGTGGATAATGCTTTAAGGTAAATTTTAGTGTATGTTTGGGTCCTGGATTTTTTGCTTTCTAGTTTTTTTTTTACTGTTTAAAAAAATGTGTGTATATATATTTGTGAGAGAATCGCTGGTTTGTCATTTGTTTTGTGTTCTCTCATAGGACAGTATTTATTACAAAGAAAAGCAGAAAAGAAAAAGAAAAATAAATACATCTGTAGCTCAAATAATAGACTTGTAGCAAGTATAATCATAATTGATTGAATTTCATAATATAAATATAGTCTATATATTAAAATTATGTTACAATGCAAATTTTAAGAAAATCTGACTTGTCAAGCTGAAGAGCTCCAATGTGTTAAGATAGCTTCCCTTTTCTGCTCAAGATGTGGTTCATATTTCTTCTTCCTTATACTAGTGTACATACAGTCTAAACCGAAAAGTAAATGTAACTTGATGAGAGACCAGGATGTTATGTCGTCTTAAAAGGCATCACATGATGATAAGTTTTGTGATTCTAAATGTTTCCTGAAGATTTTGGTTTTGGTATCTTTTATGGGGTGTGATTATAAAATAGTCTTGCAAAGTTCTGTAAAATAGCTACATATATAATACAGACAGGCCTTTAGCATAAGGAATGAGAACCTTCAAATGCTGCTTTGAATTATCCTCTTATTTTCAAGTAAGCTTATTATTTGGAAGGAGAAAGGGGGGCACTTGGAAACTGGTTCTGTAATGAACAAAACTTATGTTATATTGATGATGTAAATTCTCATCATCCTTCATCAGTTGTCATGTATCTCCTTTTTTGCTTTCGGGGTTTTTTTTTTTGTTGTTTTTTTCCAACCATTTGATTTGCTCTGTGTCCCTTCTCCCTTATTACAGTATGTGATTTTTACCAAATACCTAAACAGACTAGCTGGTAAATCTGGAAAATAATTGGATTTATCTAATCCTCAATTTTAAAACGTTTTTGTACAGATGCAGAGGACTAGAGAGCAGTGTCATGTATCAGAAGCAAAAGAAACTTGCTTTTTTATATTTGTAGGAAAATTAGCCTACTCAGACTGTGTAACTACAAGAGATCATAAATGAGAAGTTTCTGATTTTGAAGGTTTTCTTTTTTCTTTTCTTTTCCCCTCTCCATAAATGACTCTGATTCTCAGTGTACAAGAGAGACTACCTCACTATATAGAGCTATGAGGTTAATCCCCCCACCTTTAAGATTCTGTGGTAGTTATTTTAAGTCTAATGAGGTTGTTGGGGCATGGCTTAATAGGCTGATTGTGGGCAGATGGCAGTTGCCTTGTCTTATTTTTATCTTTTAATTCTGTTGAGTAGTACTATAGTGGAAGAAGTAAATATTTGTGTGATAAATGTAACAATTTTTGGGATTGCCCTCAGAATTTGAGAATGCTCGTTCCCAGTGCTCTTGAATTTGCTTTACTTGGAGAAACTTTTGATTGACTGTTTTAAATGTTTCTTTTGTCTGCAGGTTTTGAAAGTATTTTAGAAGGGCTTTATGGACCAAGGCTACGAAGAGACCTCAGTTTATTTGAAGGTAAATGAGCCAGTTTTTAGAGCAATGACCTTAACTTTCTGTTTTTTCTTTTAGCTAAAGTAGTTTAAACTATAAATTGAATTCTTAAAAGGAAATATTCCTATGCTTTTCTTTCCAATGTTCGTTTCATGATGTTCTTGTCAATACTGTGCATAAGCAAAATACTCAGCAAAATGATACCCAGGGTTTGTCCCCAGAGGTGGAAATTTCAGATTAGCTACATTTTCCTGAGAAACTCATGAGAAAGATTTACTCTTTTGCAATATTGCTTCTCCTGTTTTGTATGTGAACATTTTTTAGAAAGGGAGGACAAGCTGTTCATCTTCCTATTGGCATTAAATGGGAAGAAAGGTAGTGGATACTAGTTTGGACTTGTAGTGGTCAAGAAAGTTTAAGCTTTATATATATATAAATCAAACTTTTAACTTTTGTCTATATTATATGTCTATAATTTTTTATCTATTTTTAAGTGTGTTTATATATCTACATCTTTTCCATTACCCTTATCAGATCTAGCCTTAGTCCAAATGGGTTTGGTTTTACTGGAATAGCTGTCAATAACATCCTAGTCCTTAGTTAAGTATAAAATGATTTATTTGTCTTTGACAAGATAAGGACTATCCAGCAAAAAATTGCTTTGAAGCGTTGAAAGAAGTGTCTAGTCAAGTTAATTTTATGGCTTAAAAAGAAGTTATCATACCTTCAAAATATTTCATCTCATTTCTTTACAATTCTTTGTCTGATAATGTAATTTGTGAAGCATGTAACTTATGTAGCGATAGTACATGAGGCAGACTGGCATGTACTATATACCTTTGCTCAGAACAGTTTTGGAATGATTGCTTTAATTTGGTTATGGTTTTGTCCTCTTCATAATGTGCAACTTTCTTGGCCTATATCATATACATAACAGAGTATTTTCAAGAGGAGACAGCAGAACTTGAAATACTACCTTGCTGATGTTTTCAGAATATTTTTTTTCCTGTCTCGAGCTAATATGCCGCTAGTAAGACATAGAAACATTTAAGAAATGTGTAAATTTGTTTTAAAACTTGTTTTCATGAATAGTACTCCCATCTGCTGTGATCAGCAAGCACATTTGAAAAGGGAACAGAACATTTTGTGCACAGTATTACTTCACACACACACACACACACACCCCCCCGCCCTGGTTGTATGTATTGGACTTTACACTGATTAGTGATTAAAGTTTTGGGAGGCTTTTTGTATCAAAGGTTTTACATTTTTTAAAAAAAACTGTCCTGATTTTTTTTTTCTTTTGTGTAAGAAGGTAGAAAGTACTGAGCTAATGACTGAAATCTATATGCTACAGTTAAAGGAGCCTTATACACTACACCATAAAGTGTTCTACTGCTCCTTTAGAGTTCATGAATGCGTGTATTTGAGCTCTTATGGGAAAAGTTTTAAGTTGTCTCACGCTGTTGAACATTTCTTACCTATTTAAAATCTGATATTTCCATTGCTTGCAGATCTTTTGATATTTCATGCCCCCATGACTTGATCCTGCAAATTAAATTTGCGTTCATCTAAAATGTAAAGTTTTGAGTTCCAGTTTCTAAGAATTTGTGTCAGTAATGTGCAAGAGTTTTTCAGCAGCTAAAGCCTATTCCATGTTTGGTGGATCTGTAAAATTGATTTTACTTCTGGAGCAAATGCAGAAGAGCCAGATGGTGTGTTAGGTTGGGATGCCCATGTTACTTTACTGTTTTCGGTTCATTTTTATAGATAGAGTATCTGTAACTTCAATAATGCTGTGTGAAGTTGTTTGTACAAAACACAGCACAGTAGAGCTCAACCTTATCATTAGTATGGGATGCAATGCTATTTCTGATTTGAGGTCTGAATTTTCTTATAAAGATTCTTATAGAACTCTCAAGTAATATTTGTACAAATCTTTCCACTGTTGTAAGTGCCACTTTTCACTTTAAAGATAATGAAGCCGAGATACAAAGTAAATAATTTACTTTGGTTAAAAAAGATGGCTAGTAGAATCAGAACCCAAGTTTTAGATGCTTAGCAATGTTCCTGAATCACTGCATCTTTTAAGGTGTACATTTTCCTCATCATAACCACTGAACTAATACTGTCAATATGCAATGTTGTGGCTCATTAGCAAGACTATGTTTCCTCAAATATACCTCCAGAAATTAGGTGGCTTTTTTGTTCAGAAATATGTGAGAATCAGCTGAAATACATGCTGCTTGGCTACAATAGCATTCTTTTTCTCTTACATTGTTGGCTTTATCTATTGTGACATGAAAAGAAAGAATAGTGTTCATAAAATGTAACATGGCTGATATATTTCATTCTTAGTTCTGTCTTGAAATAGTATTTGATCTATAGATTAAATTATTGTATTGTATTCTCTCAAAGTTACTTGAGCAAATAATAAATTGTAATGATGAATTTAAATGGTAAAATGTACACTTCAGTTTTACTGGGTTTTTATGCTTTTCAAAGAAAATACCTTTCTTTCATATCTGGAAATTCCTGTATATGTAGGATTTACTTTGGGCTTGCTTAAATGGTTCTCGTCACCATTATTTAGCATCATGTTTTTTTCCTGACTGCTTTGATAGTACAGCTTCTGGTTGCAAAGGTGCCGAGTTCTCTATCTTGGCACCTGACCTTGGTCATGGTTTCTTATGTCATTGAATCTTTAGGGCTTTCTAATCCTTTGCTTATACCCATTTTCAGCTAAGTAGATTCACATGTAAATTGTTGCTCTTTACGTTCTACTTATGGATATTTAGCTAAACTGTTAGAAAGCTTTTCCTCTAATCTGCTGGTATGTGTGTACGTTCTTTTTTGGGGGATTATGTGCTGGGGTTCTATTCTCTTAACCACTGAGTAGGAGCAGTGTCTTATGGGAGAAAAGCAGCTCTCATTGTTCTTTCTCTGCCAGGAAAAAAACCTCTTGATACAGTATGAAAAGTTTGAGGGTGTGTTTTATTTGTCCCTGTGTTGTTCTGCAGTATTTATAGTAGTGAACTATTATATTAGAAACACTAATATAATTTGAGTTTTTACGAAATTAAAAATATGAAGGAACATGATAGACACCTCAGATGGTTTAATGTACTTACTAGGAAACAGTAGTGCTATATAAAAAAAAATAGAGGGTAATTTGTTCAGAGTTATCACAAATAGCTGGAAAAATTCTTGGGACGTTATTATAATCAGAAAATAATGGAAAGTAAGGGTTGAATTTTTTTAAGCTGTCTTGTATTTAGATTTACTAGACAATTATTACACATTTTTAGAGGTAAACATGAAATCTGTTCAGTATTACAGATGCCTGAATAAATTTACTTAATTTGACATGACTCCTTGGGAAAAATGGTTTGGGGAAACTGATTTGAGTGCCCTAAGAAGTGGAAAAAGGTAGTATTTTTTATCAAAATTCACCGGTTTATTCTTAAGAAACGGAAGTAAGTTTTACAGCTTTGTACTCAATTACAGGTTTCAAGTAATAATCTGGGCAGTGTTTAGTATTAAAATGATCTTTGTGCAGACTTAACTTTTTCTCATGGGCTCACAAGTGTTGTAGGTTGTCTGCAAATCTTTCATCATCTGACCCCAAACAAGATAAAATGGGGCAGGATGATCATCATCCTAAACTGAATGCAGCCAAGGAAAGTTTGTTCTGCTTAGCAGTTCCATCTGTGCCTCTGATCTTTCTGAGATGCCTATCTGTACTTAAAAACTTAATACTGATCTCAGTGTGTTTCCTGTGATGGTGACTGAGGCTGCTGGATGTCTGGCATTTGATATATCTTGTATATATCTGCTATCTGATGTCAGTTTTGCTTAGCTCACTGGCATACTTAATATGTCCTACATGATTTATACTACCTTGAATAAGTTTAGTCTTATGTAGAGCTGATGTTTCTCAAGGTTTGCTTTTTTGGCAATACATAAGGATCACTCTTTAGTTTGCCTGGAAATTCATGGTTCTAAAGCAGAAGAATTTCTCTGAAACTATAAAACCTGTCTTAGAGATATGTGTAGAATCCCAAGGTTCATAAATAGATTTTTCATGGGTGCAAGGAAAACCCTGAATTGCTATGAAGGAATAGTGTTGTGGTTTTTTTCTGTGTACATCTTAAAGGAATATCTCTAACAGGCTGCGACAGCTAGATTAATTCAGTAAAAACAACTCAGTATCTCCTGTTACTGTCCAGTCAAGAAAAATCCCATGGCTATTTTTGGTCATCAGCTGTTCAATTTATTTGCATCCCTGGAAGCATATAGCATATTAATACAAAATTCTGTTTTCAATTAGTATTTTAAAATTGAGTAAACTAGATCTTAGTAACAATATGGGGTTACTTGGGTTGTGTTTGTACTCAACTGAAGAACCTAGTTTTTCCAGACTCATTTTATTTCTGGTAGTGCCTCTAATAACATCTTTAAGAAAAAGCAGTTGTGGGAGGAGGGTGGGAGATGGTGGGCAGTGGGAAACAACGCTGCAAACAGCAAGGTCAGAGAAGGAAGAGGGGAGAGGAGGTGCTCCAGGTAATGCCTTAGCAAACATGGGCACTGGAGCAGAGATTCCCTTGGAGCCCATGGAGAGCACCATGGTGAAGCAAGTAGAACCTGCAGCCCATAGAGGACCATGTGGGAACAGATACCCACACTGCAGCCCATGGAGGATTGGAGCAGGTGGAGATGTCTTGAAGGAAGCTACAGCCTATGGAGAGCCCATGTGGAGCTGGCTTCTGTCAGGAATTGCAGCCCATAGAGATAAGCCCACACAGGAGCAGGTTTTCTGACAGGAACTGTGGGCCTGTGGAGTGGTCTCTTCCTGAAGGACTGTGCTCTGTGGAAAAGATACATGCTAGAGCAGTTCATGAAGACCTGCGGTTGTGGGAAGAACACTGGAGCATTTTGTGAAGGCTTGTAGCTTGTGGAAAGGACCCCAAGCTGGAGCCAGGGAAGGATGAGGAGAGAAGCAAGCAGCAGAGAGGAGCTATTATGAACTGAGGACATCCCGTTTCCCATCTTCCTTGCACTCTTTGGGGTGTTTCCCATCCTCCTTGCACTCTTTGGGGTGGGGGAGGACGTAGAAGAGTCAGGAATGAAGAAGTGAAGCTGAAGCCTGGAAAGAAGGGGTGGTAAGGTGGTTCAGTGTTTTTGTTTTCTCATTATGCAAATCTATTTTTATTGGCAATAAATGAAATTGATTTTCCCCAAGTTGAGTCTGACTTGCCTGTGACAGTAATTGGTAAGTGATCTCCCTGTCTTTGTCTTGGTCCACAAGTTTTCCATCTTATTTTCTCCCCTACCATCTTCTTTCCCCACTCCTACACTGTTGAGAAGGGGGAATGAGAGTATCACTTTGTTGGGGGTTGGCAGCCAGCCAAGGTCAGCCTACTGTCATGTGCTATTGAAAGAAGATAATCTCAAGAACCTGCCTAACAGAACTGTGATTGTAATTTAGTGGTAAAGAGAAAAGGAGGAAACATACTTGGTAATTATTAATGGAGGGCGAAAAAGTTGTTTAGTTTGCAAATGCATGAACTGGAAATGAACAGGATGGAGAGGACCTTGGTGTTGTAGTTAATTATGTTTGTGGTCACCTGCCAAGATGCTGCAGCAATGATAAAGACTTCTGCATAACTAGGATAGTGTGGGAAAAGTACTGCCTACAGTTTAAGGAAGTCTGGTGTGAATGTAAAAGACATCATCTTGAAATCTTGGTCACCGGTGTTCAGGAAACAGGTGTTCAAGTGAGACTGGTGCAGAAAAGATGGAGCTGAATCTCGTGAGAGAAAACCAGGTGAACTAGATTAGCTGCAAAATGAACTGTAAAGGGGATAATGGTATTCTCTGGAAATACATCAAGGTGCTAAATGCCTGAAAAGTTACTGTTAATGGGTATAAGAATAATGTTGCCACAAAAGCAAACTGGAATAACTTGCTATGTGTACTAGTTTTAAACAAGAAATTAGAAACTTAATTTTAACTATTAGCACAGTTGGTTTGGAAGAAGCTTTAAAGCAATTCCTGGTTGAGAAGAGTATTGGTGGAAAACTTAATTTTTGAAACGAAGCTTAATAACTTGTTTAAAGAAAGTAGAACATGTTTCTCCATTCAGTAGAAGGCTGGACTTGATATGGGCAACACAAATTTAAGTCCTACATTCCCTTCAGACCAAAGTACATTTTCTGATAAAACATATATAGTTAGTTTTTCCAGATAAATCAAGTGTTACAAGTGAGTATAGGACTTGGGTTTACCTATAGAGATGATATCAAAATCAATTAAAATATTGTAAGTAAAATTCATGTAGCTCAAATAGTGAGGATCCATATCCTAATTCCTCTCTTAGTTTACTACAAGTTTGCAAACTTTGTTAAAAAGAATGATGTCTGCAGTTCAGAGCTTTATTTACAGTGTTCAGATGCTTCCAGTAATTATGACAGGTAATCATTTGAATTGCATGAGTTTACCTTTCCTTTTAAGAAAGGTGCTCTCTGCTAGTTGTAAGTTGAGCTGTAGAAATCAGGCAAGACTTTGGAAATATTTGAAGAATTGGATACTACCGAATACATTGTACCCGTAAATATATACCAGATAATTGACAGAATTTACTTAAGAGAATTGTAGGATGTGTATTTTGTTTTCAAAATCCACTTTTACTTCTTTAAAACATCTAGCTTTCTTTTCTTCCTTTAAGACTGTGAGCCAGAAGAGCTAACTGACTGGTCTATGGATGAGAAATGTTCCTTTTGTAATTTACACAAAGAAACAGCCAGTGTAAGTATGAACACTTTATTCAGCATTATTCCCCAACACCCATTTTTTGCTATGAAAGTAAGAATCAGAATTGAATTTTGCAGATGAGTTAATTCTGCATTTTGACTCAAGATAGAACCACTAAAATCATACTTATTGCATTCAAGAGCTCAATAATTTAATTGTATATTGTACTACCAGCAGACTAACTTCTGAAAGATGTTATTTTCTTCATATCTTCTCTAGGATCGTGCATCAGTTATCGGTTCTTCACAGTCAACGCCTACAGAGGAACTGTCATCTCAGGGCCAGTCCAACACTGATAAGATTGAATGCCAAGCAGAAAACTATCTAAATGCACTCTTTCGAAAGAAAGGTAACAAAAGCATGTCTTTTACATTAAGAAATATGGTGAAAATCTAGGATAATCAAATTATTCCGGGTTGATTTTGATTCTTCAGTATTTTTTTTTATCTACAGAACTAGATGTTTCTGCTGTTTCTCTTCTCTATTCCTTTGGTTTTCCTTAATCTTTTTCCTTGCTTACTAGAATCACCAAATGAAGTACTATTCTTCCTCGTTGTCCTTCCTCTTAGGCTTGTTGCATTCTGTGTTATTCTCTTCAATCTCTGTTCATTATATTGTATTGTTGCGGGTTTTTTACCATGAGCTGCTACTTTGTCTGCATGACAACTTCAGGTGCCATTCTCTGGAATTTTAAGCATTTAAACATTTTCTGTTCCTAAATTCTCACTTTTGTTTTTCAGCAGGAAAACTGCTTTAGGTGAGAGAATTTGTTTTGCAGATTGCAAAATAGAATTTGGGATATTCTTGCACAAAAGTTGCTCCTTCAAATACATCCAAGTTGGAGGTTGAAACTTCTAGTCAAAATATAGCATTTAGTAGCTCATTAATTCTTTGACTATTCTTGTTCTTTGGCACTCAGCAAGTTATAGCAGTACATGAATGACTGACAAGTCAGCTTGGGTCATGGAAGTTGCTTGGTTATTCACTTCATCAGCAGCAGTAATACTCATTTTCTTCCTTAGATTCCTTTGGATGAAGCTTTACTCAGTAACTACAATTTGCACAGGTTTTTCTTGGGTTAGTAGGTGTACTTGGGTGTCAGAATAGCCAAGTATGGTTAGGGTGACAGCATCCTCTTGCTTTTAACAAAGAATTAGTCACATTCTCTCCCTTCATATAGATGGGAGAAAAAAGCAAATGCAGTTTTCTCCCTTTATCTTGCTGTAGCAGGAGAGAGTATTATGCCATTGAACCTAGGGTGTATGTACTGTGTGTCTGTTCAGTCTACATTTTGCTTTTTTGCATTTTAAAGAACTTTATATGGCGTGCAACAGCATTTTCAGTCCCATCTTTGTTCCTTGGCTTTCTTTGAAACAAGCTATTTTCCATTTGAAATAAAATGTCCAGTGAAGTTGGCACCTCATTACTTCTGAAATTCTTATTATATTTTCATCATGGGCCCAGTTGCATGGCATCTCTCTAGGCAGGTATTTTAATTCCTTCAAATTTCTACTTTCTCAGATCTCTTCTTGATCTTGATGTGTACAGTGTTTTCCAATGTTTGCCTGTTTTATGCTTCTGCTGGAGATGCTGTCTTTGATACTCCTTGAGAGGAACTTTTATCATGGGAGAACTGAAACTTGGCATGACCTCACCTTGGCAGAGTGAATGACTTAAGTGAAGTTCTTCACAGAGAACATTTGGCTTTTAGCATCTTCCTTAGGTGTTTTGATCTGCCACATCAGTAATGCTACATTAAAAAGGTTTTGTCTATTGAAAAACAAAACCAGCCTTTTACAATTGTTTTTGTGATTCTTTGTAAGACTTCTTTGTTCTTGGGTAGGAATTTTCTAAGAATACTGCTTTAGTCCAGGTTTTAGCAAAATTTTTTAAGTTGTTCAAATTACAGGAAGTGAAAAAGAATTGTAAAGGGCATGTGAAACCATTTTATGAGATATTCAAGTAACTCTTCCGGATTTTAGGAAGAAGAGCTTTGCTAGAGAAAATCCCACATCTGCTTTCTGAATTTTTGTAGGTTTTTGAGTTCAGCTATCAACTTAGGAAAAAAAGAATCAAAAAATTTCCAGTAATTGTTTAGCTAAGGAACAGATGTTACACCTGGTACTAAACTAGATGTGCTTTTGTTGTAAAAAAAAAAAATCTGAATTCTTGGTTGGCTGTCTTTAAAATGAAGTGACAGTTGTTTGGATTGCAAACTCCTCAAGATGACCTACTCTCTTACTATTGTTACTATCACAATTTCATGTAGGCCTCTATGAACAATTTCCAACACTAGTGAGCAAACTTAAGAGTTGCATTTGTTGGCTTTATTAACCTTTCATTATCAAACAAATTAGTATATTGGCTGGATTTTTTGATTTGCAGACTAGTTTGGGGGGATTTGGTTATGGTTTTGGTTTGGTGGGTTTTTTTCGTATCAGGAAACTAGTTCAGAATATCTTGAAACGTGCAGCCATGTTATATCATTGTCTGCAGCATATAGCCTTCAGACATTCCTAGATGACAACTTGTCTGTAGAATCTGGGACAAGGGATGATAGAATTACTGCCAAGATGCGTAAACTCCTGAGATGCTGTGACAGTGTTTTCCTATTAGGAGTCTAACTTCACCATGTGTTAGTGAAAGACCAGTTTGGTAGTTAGTTGTCTGCAGGAAAGTCCTGTGCTCAGCAGACACTCAACAAAGCCAAAATGATTCTTTTCCTTAAACATTGATTGCACCCATTAAACAATGTATCTGAAACCCACATGCATTCTTCTCAAGTATAACATCTCTCTTTACTGTTTTGGTTGTGTAAGCAGAGTAGACTCTGATACTTTTCCACTTACATAAGGTTAAAATACAACTGTTTTCTTTTGTTGAGGAAAAAACAGTGTGTGCTGTAAAAAATATATATTAGCCTTTTTTTTCCCCCCATGAATATTACAGAATGTGACATGTGATCTTTGTTATATAGCAGAACCATGGTTGTTTAAGAACTTGATCAGACATTTTGTTCATGGACCAGTAATTTTCTGGGTTTCTAGTAATCCACATTGTGTTTTCTTAGAAACTCATCTTTCCATGCAGTATTAATGTGACCTCTTTAAACAAAAACAAAAAGAAAGGATCATTTACATGCATTCATGGTTGTGAATCAGGTTCTACCTTCAGGACATGATCCACCAAAAGAAGACTGAAATATGAGAAGCTTTTGTAGACGTTAAGGAATTAATGCACAAAATTGTAGGAAGAATGCTTGGGATTACTTGGATCTTTCCAGATCCTCTGGACTTCTCTGTCAAGTATCTTCAGGGCCGTGTTTCCCATACCAAAATAATTTCCCTGCAAGCTTTATAGAAGTTCTTTATTAAAAATTTCTACATATCTGTTTCATGTTCTGAAATATTTTCATTCATAAATATGACTTTCTTATGCCATATTATCTACCTGAGTTTAGCTTTGAATTCTCTGTTCTTTGCATAGTTCTAATCTCAGTTGCATAGCTCACATAAGCTGGTTATGTTTCTTGGGCAGTGTATATATAATTTGACAAACTTGTGAAAATATAATCTTGCACACAATCTTAGACTTAAAAAAAAAAAAGTGTTACTTTCTGAGTTGTAGTTTTGAGATATATACACTCCTTTATCCAATACCTGCAGTTCCTTTTATTAATAATCTTAAGAAATCTATTTTGTCCTTTCAAAATCTGGAAGGTTTGGTGTAATCGCTGAGAGCTCTGACATAGCTTGTGCAGTAAGCTTGTATGACAGCTTTGCTATTCCTCTCAAAGTTCATCAGGAAGGAATGTTTAGCCAGGTTTCAGCTGCTTCCGTAAGGAAGTAAAGCATGTGTTTTATGCTGACCACCTGCCTGCCAGTGTTACTGTCTTCACTGACTCCGAATTTCTTAGTCATTTTCAACTATGTTTAAGAAAATTCGTAGAGATATGACTGTATATAGAGTGGCGAAAGTTCCAGCCTGAGTAGAGGAAGGCAAAATGTGTAATGTTTACAAGAGCAGAAAAATAGAGCAGATTTGGCCCTTATTTCTTGTGTTTGTTGATCAGTCAAGTTAACTAATCATGATACATGGCTCAGAATAAATTGTATTCTGGTTTCATCTTGCTGGTGATCTGACAGTGAGCTAAACAATGTTATGGGTAGAGCTAAAAATATTGCTGATGCAGTTTAGTGGCAGTTGAGGTGGGGTTGTTCTAGAAAA
Organism: Sclerurus mexicanus; assembly: GCA_013396755.1. NCBI lineage: Eukaryota > Metazoa > Chordata > Aves > Passeriformes > Furnariidae > Sclerurus > Sclerurus mexicanus. The sequence continues at coordinate 1,539,393 of VWZF01001527.1, read as the reverse complement.
CATGGCCTTTTTCTGAGAGGAGGAATGATGGAGTGAATACAGGGAACACACTGATAAACAGCCAGGTGTTCTCAGTCCTGCTGCTTGCACAACAGCCTTGTAAGGTGCAAGGGGGATTGTGATTCCCTGCTGCTTTTCACTGCCTTTTGGTAATGTATCAAAAGAAAAATTAAGTCACTGGTTTGACTTTTTAATGAAAAAATACTAGTTTTCAAGAAATGGAATACTACTGTGGAACACTATTTTGGGAGCTTTTAACTCCTTATTCATTGTCCTGCCAAATACATGTGTAACTCTGAACTGTCAGTCAAATCAGTCATTGTGTTGTACATTGCAGTCTAATAATCGTCCATAATGTGCAGAATAGTTAAGAGAGTTTGGATTCAAATAATTGCAAACTGGTGCAGCACATACACTGAGAAAGTATTAATCCTAAATGTGAGCTTTGAATTAAAATAAATCATTGCAATTAGTCATTGCATTCTGACTAATTGTGAAAATCACAAGCAGAAAATACCAAATTATATTGTACAAATGTATCATTTAGCCTTCTTTTCTCCTAAAAACATCAGGTTACATGGTCTGAGAGAACCTAGAGGAATATTGGAGCTACTTTTTACTCCAAATCTTTAAAGATTCATGGACTAAATACAGATGCCCTGGGTTTTAAATAATTTGCAAAAAATTAAACAGATGTTGGCATGTAGATTTAGAACTTTGTAAGTAGCTATAATTGTAACTCCTAATGAAATATCTTAGAATAAAGAGTGTTCAGGTCATACAAAGTATATCTGGTGCCATCTGCTGATAATAATTAAGAAATATTTGGTAGTGATACTAAGCTCAGAGATCTAATACCTCTCTTGCCCCAAAGTATGTTTCATTGCATTTAAAAACTTTATGACTAATTACAAATTTCTCATGTGTAGTGGAACTTTGCCTCTGTGAATCACAGAATGGGTACTGTTGGAAGGGACCACAGTGGATTATCTGCTCCAGCCTCCCTGCTCAAGCAGGGTCGTCCTAGAGCACATGGCACAGGATTGCATCCAGGTGGTTCGTGAATATCTCCAGTGAGGGAGACTCCACAACCTCTCTGGGCAGTCTGTTCAGTGTGCAGTCACCCACACAGGAAAGAAGTTCTTCCTCATATTCAGGTGGAATTTCCTGTGCATCAGTTTCTGCCTTTTGTGGCTTGTCCTATTGCTCAGCACCACCAAGAAGAGCCTGGCTCCATCCTCTTGGCACCCTCCTTCAGATACTGATAGATAATGATGAGGTCCCCTCTCAGTCATCTGTTCCTGAGGCTGAACAGGCCCTGATAAAACAATGTAAAAGCTGTCTTTAGTTTTTTGGGTTTTTTTCAAGAATGTATGCTGTGTAAAAACAACATAATTATGAAACTGTGTAACTTTCTTCTTTCCTTTGAAATCTAACAGCACTCACTTGTGTTCTATATCATTTGGAGAGCTGTGGGAAATTACTTCTAACTTCAAAGTACTTCGAATGACTTCTTCCTTATAATATGAGTTAAACATCCACAGCTTCATTCTCCATCAGGAAGCAAACCAGCATTAATAGTAATGGATACAGAGCAGATTTCCAGCAACTGGATATACATACAGACTGGGGAATGAGAGGTAGGAGAGCAGTGCCACGGAAAGGAACTTGGGGGTCCTGGTCGATGGCAAGTTGAATCTGGGTCAGCAGTGCCCTGGCAGCCAGGAGGGCCAACCCTGTCCGAGGGGGGCATCAGGCAAAGCATTACCAGCCAGGTGAGGGAGGGGATTGTCCTGCTTTGCTCTGCTCTGGGGCAGCCTTACCTGGAATATTGTGTGCAGTTTGGGGCACCACAATATAGGAAAGATATTCAAGTATTAGAGAGTGTCCAAAGGAGGGCAACAAAGATGGTGAAGGGCCTTGAGGGGAAGCTGTATGAGGAGTGGCTGAGGGCACTTTTTCTGTTCAGCCTGGAGAAGAGGAGACTGAGGGGAGACCTCATTGCAGTTACAACTTCCTTGTGAAGGGAAGAGGAGGATTAGGCACTGATCTCTTCTCTGTGGTGGTCAATGACAGGACCCGAGGGAATAGCCTGAAGTTGTGTCAGGGGAGGTTTAGGTTGGATATTAGAAAAAGCTTCTTCACCCAGAGGATGGTTGGGCACTGGGACAGGCTCCCCAGGGAAGTGGTCACAGCACCAAGCCTGACAGAATTCAAGAAATGTTTGGATGACACACTCGGGCACATGGTGTGAGTCTTGGGGTGTCCTGTGCAGGGCCAGGAATTGGACTCAATGACCCCTATGGGTCCCTTCTAGCTCAAGGTATTCTGTGAATCTATGACAGGGTCAAAGGCTTTACAATGGTGCATAGCAGGATAGTGACAGATTACAGGCAAGTTGAAATGAGAGATTCTTTTTTATGTAAAGAAAAATGAAGCCAGGCAATCAGTGGAACATGCCACCCAGAGAGTTTGTACAGTCTCCATCCATGAAGGTACTCCAGACCTAAACTGGATAAAATCTGGAGAAACCTGATTTCACTTAATAGTTGGCCCTGCTTTGAACAAACAGTTTTACTACAACCTCCCAAGGTACTTCCAACATGATTTACCATTTAATAATTTACATTATAGAAGTCAATGTGATAGCAACACCACTTGCATTTATGGCAGTTCATCTCAGACTACCTGAGTCTAACCCTGTAGGCTGAATGCATTAGCAGCAAGAGTGCTTCAGATGCACCCCTGGAGCACATCTTTCAGATTATATGTTCAGAGATAAACACACACCCCCTTTTCTGTATTACCTTTTTAGAGTAAATTTACTTAAAATCTGTAAGCTGCCAATAGCTGTAGCAGTTGAATATGAGAGACATTCTTCTGCATTTATTTTTTCACAGGGAATATTTGGAAATTGCTAGGAAAAAAATGAAAACTAACACTACAGAACCTGTTAAAAGAACAAAAAAAAATCCCTTCTTATTCCAACTAAGTCAAAAGATGACTTTGCTCCTAATAGAAAAGCTGATTTCTTCAAGTGTCTAAAAGCAGTATATGGTTGGCTGTTAGCAGTATGAATAGTCTAAACTGGAATAGAAAGGCAATAGAAACTTGAACGTTCTGAATGAGTTTTGTCTTGCAGTTTTATAATAATTAATGCGGGGAATGATGATTAATAAGGAGAAATTTGTTCCAGGCCTTTGTGTTTTCCAGCTAATGGTAGGTGTTCTGTGCACACTGCGGTGGTGTGTTTGTTACATTCTGGTATGATCTGTGCCTTTAAAATAACTCTTCTCTCCCATTTTCAGTGATGGGCCCCTGTTATCCAGAAGTCATCAAAGTAGTTTTGCTTCGGTGCATGCAAAAAAGTAATTTCTCTATATAAATGGGGTTGTTCCAGACCAGATCTCTGGTATAATAGTGTGATTATATGATTATATATATCATGATAATGTTTTCTATAATTAATTTTATATGAGTTTCTTGATTACAAGATGTCAGATTTTTGTTTGCTTGTGTTTGAGTTTGTTTTGGTGGGGTTTTTTTAAGGTAAGCTATTGATCAGTAGTTTTCATTGTCTAGAACTGCCATTCCCCTGTCATGCAATTTTGTTCCCCTGTCGTTTATTTTTGTTCTTAGATAATTCAGTTATTCAATTTTCTCCCTTAACTTTCCTAGTTCTTTTGTTATATTTTGCGTATACATTAGCACTTTTACACCTATTGCCCTACTGCTTCAGTATCTGTTGAATTTTTTTCTTTGCTTCTGTGTGTCTCTAGAATGATAAAATTCCAGTTGAACATTTTTTGGATTTATTGTTTAGGATCAGGAAATAAGAATAACAATATAAACAAAGACTACCTATGCTTGTATGTTACATGGCAGGGAGATATCTTTCTCTTTTCTTCATCATTTAGAATTTCACTTCACACCTCTCTTCTAGAAACGCCAGTCAGTTTTAGATACTGTGGTAGAGATCTGGTTGAAGGGTTGTCAGAAGATAGAGCTTTAACCATAAGCAGACTTGTTTTGTTATGCCTTAGATAAATTCTCTTGAAGCCAAGATGTCTAGTATGTAGTCAGTCTTTGGAAATGTTGGAGCTTCACCATACCTCCCAAAACCCTACTGAGAGGCCAACCAGCAGGTCTTGCTTGACAGGAAGCATCTGAACAGTGAGCTGCCCTCTCAGATGCCTTACACTGCACATCTCATAGGTGTGTGTTTGTAATTCCTGGCAATGCTCTGCTAGTGAAAATGAATTCTCAAAATGGAATGTTTTGAATAAACCTGAAACAAACAAGCAAAAGATGATCTACGCATTCATCCTAAACTTGAGCAGCATTTTTTGATCAGTCTCAGCAGTTGCTCTCTTTCTAGTAGATGGATAAAGGTTCATTGCCATAAAATGCTTGAACGAATATGCTATGTGATCCTCCATACTATCCTATTAGGAAATGAACACTTGGCATGCAAACATTTCTCCTATCCAGGTCTTTTAGTTTCTTCGCTTCCTTGAAAATGAAACTCAATTGATCATCTGTTTTACCTGTTTCAGACTAACTTTAGTATCTCAATAGCTACAGAACCATGTCTCTTTCTATTTCTTTCAGGCAATGAAGACTGGGGTAAAAGCCAATTCTGTATCACATTCACACTTACTTTTAAATCCCTGCCCCTTCTTGACTGAAAACTATTTCACTCATTACCTATGAACTCGAGGATGGATAGTGGTTAAAACATTGAAAAGAATTTTTGGGGGATATGTGTAGAGTTGAAGGAAAGAAGGAAGAGTGGGACAGTGAAGTCAGTACTACTACTGGCACTTCAAGGAAGAACATAGATCTCTGAGTATGGGCAGTCTTGCTTGTCTTGGGAAATGAAGTATTGCAGTCATCAATGCAGTAACAGGTTATTTATGCTAAGTTACACATCCTTATTTCGTTTTTTTTGGTGCTTCCATTAGGATTCTTTTCGGTGACTCACAAATGTGGTTCCAGCTATGTTTGTTAATAAGAAGTTTTAACTTTTTTCTAGCTGACAGATAACATTAAAATAAAGTAATAGATGTATCATATTTGATCCTTTTATTGTTTTGTTGTTGTTTCTAAAATGAAACGCTACTTTCCGTGGAACTGTTACCTACACAAAAAAATAGAGTACACCCAGATTAGAACAGGAAATAAAGCTTTTCTTGCAAGTGTTTTCATTGCTAACACTTTGGAAATATCCTGAAAATCCTGTAAGATTTTACAATAAAAATTTACAGCTTTATTTTTGTATTCAATTGCTCGTATTGCCTCAAATTGTATAGGACATTTTAAGAAGCATTGTAACAGTTTTCAATCTTTATAATACCCACCTACAGTGAATATTATAATCTAATATGAAGGTGAAAAAAACAGTATTTTTTTCTTTTTAAGATAGTTCCTCAAAAGTCCAAGTGTTCTATGTTGTGAAAAGGACTAATCCATAGAACTACACTTTACTATGCATTATTTTTGTTACAGTTGTTCTTTGAAAGTAACTTTTCTGAATTAATTCAAAGCTCATTTAACTTTCACTATTTTTATTCAAAATTCTTTATTTTCCAAACTGAAAATGGTCTGTAAATGAAAATTCAATTCATTTGCCAACAATATATGCATATTCTGACTCCCATAAATAATGCAACCCAAACAGTCTTACATGGTATGATAAAGGAATCCGGTAAAGATCACCGATCTGTGATAAACATGTTCTTCCAAGTGACCTCTAGTTAGGAATGGTCATAAGAAAAATTTATTAGACATCTGAATTATTAAGTTCATTACACGTGTACTTATACACATTTATGTCTTAGAGGAAGTGTTTATTACGAGAAAAGTAATTAAGCTTGACTCTTAATCTGTTGCCTGTGTTGTTTTTTTTTATTCCTAGATCTTCCTCAGAACTGTGATCCTAACATTCCCCTAGTTGCTCAGGAATTAATGAAAAAAATGATCCGTCAGTTTGCGATTGAGTACATTTCAAAAAGTAGCAAAATTCAAGAGAACAGAAATGGTTCATCGTTTGAACCAAGTCTGATGTGTAAAAGTGTCCAAATGAACCAAACGGAAAGCTCCCTTCAGGAAGAACAGGATAGCCCTCTAGACCTCACTGTGAATCGAACTCAAGAACAGAATACTCAGCAAGGTAATTTTCTATATCTGCTTATCTGGGTTTTGCTGTCGTTTATTGTTTTGTGGCATCTTAGTCCCTTAAAAAATAAATGTCCGTGTCAAATACGTGTTTTGTCTTTCCAAATTAGTAATCAGTATACAGAAGAAAAAAACCCCTATCTTATGGGTTTAAAAAACGTTGAAGGAAAATTGGTATTGCATCAACTTAACACTGAAAGAAAATTCATACATTTTCCTTTGAACACCTGTAAAAATGCTGTAAGAGAACTGTGTTAAAAACATACACTACAAAAAAACCCCACATTCTTTCTAGAAACATTTTTCATAGTGTGTAGTAGCGGATATATATTCTCATTTCTGAGTGCCTATGTTAAATTAGTGGTATTGGAGTTTCACAGCTTTGAATACTGACTCTAAGTCAGCTCACATGTGGCTGTCACAGGTAACAGAGATTCTGTTAAGAAGCCTGAGAAAAGCCAGAAAGATACTGGGGTTTCAGAGAGCAAGTGTCACTCAGTCTGCATCAGCCCTTGGACACTTTGATTCTTAAATACAGGTTTGTTAGAATGATGGAAAGAGAAGGTGAATTCAGGAGGAAATTTCCATACTTCATACCTTAATCATTATATATCAATGCAGCTTTCTTAATTGAGAGTAAAGCTAGAGAAATAGTCTGTCTCACTATCATTTACATAAAGGAAGTAATTTGTTTGCCTCAAGGGATATTGCTACCCAAAACTGATAACAGTGTAATCACTAGAGTGTTTTGGACTTCGAACTAGATTTGGATTAGCAGCAGTTTTCGGGAAGGGTTGTGATTGTCATGTGCAACTGAAAGCAGTGCCAAAAGCAGCTTTTGTCTTTTACAGATACAAGGATCTGTGTTAATCCTATAATACTGCAGACCAAAGGGAAAAGTTGACCTGTTTGTCACATAACATAGTAAAAAAGTTGAAAGAATGCAGAACTGAGTATTTTGGGGTTTATTTGGGGTTTTTTTAATATACATTGTCACAATGAGAGCAAATCTGGTAAGTGTGTGCCTCATGATGCAGTCTTTAGTTAGGTGACACATCCTTGGGGACAGGGAACTCTGACATGAATTTCTCATGCTATATATGCCTGTTCTAGGTTAAATTTCAAGCATCTTTTCTGTTTGACAGCAAAAGCATTAAGAAGTAGTAGAATTCCTGCTTTTATTCTGTGTGGTCACTGGAAACTAGTTCGTGCCAGGGTTTAGTAAATACCTTGTGCAGATTAAATGCGGAGTAAATAGCTGTTGTGCTTTCACATACTTCTGCTGTGGATGAATTACACATCTTAGAGATTTATAATTGTCCAGGTTGAGGCACATTTCTTTTTCAAGGGCAATAAAAAATACTTTCCTGATACCGGTACTATTGCCTCTTGCTTACTTCAACAGCTGGTTATAAAGAACTAGTTTTAAATGTCCATGAAGGAACAAAGTCCCCCAAAGATAGGTTATGGTGGTTGCTGAACCCAAATAAATCTTTGAGGAATGAATGGGAAGGCAGAGGGTGAACAGGGCAGGGACAGGAAGAAAGTTGTGCTGCCACCCTCAGCTGTTTGAAAATCCATTATTCTTTTGTCTAAGAAAAACTTAAAGTATAGTGAAATTTAGACATTTAAAGTTTGGGGTTTGGTTTGTTGTTTTTTTTTTTTTTTTTTTTAATGGAGCTTTTCTTACAGTGAGGCTAAACAACAAGTTTAGAAATGTGCACCTTCAGTGGAACAGCTGAGGCTAAAATAATTGCTCCGTACCCACAGTATATAAGTTACACAGTAAACTATGTAAGATGCTGTGGATTCTCAGAACTTAAGCTGCTGTGTTTGCTGGAGCACATTGTAGGTGTGAAATTTAGAGCTGCTGGTGAAATAAGATGATAGTTGGAGAAAAGTGTCTTGAACATCCTGCCTGCCAGGAAAGTTGTGCTGTGCTCCCTGTTTCCCATGAACGTGACAATTTCGAGCTATTTTAGCTTGTCGCTGTAGTGATGGCAACACAAGCAAATAAGATGAAAAAAAGCTTCCTCTTTGTATTGTGTTCTATTGTGTAAAGATTAATGAAAAAGTTATTTCAACTAGCTTTTTTCAGGGACTATGTATTATTATTCTACCTACCTCTCACTTATGTATTTGCCTAAAGAAAGTTTGTTTATAATGAAGTGTCATGTGCTTACAGTAGGGAGTTATGAAGGTTTTTAATTGGATTTATTTTTAAAAATATATAATTCTGTGTCTAACGTAGTATCCTTCTTGGGTCTGGAGACTTATACAACCTATACCGTGATTCCCTTCTTAGTAGTATCTCTTAACTGCCATGCAACTCTTTTTACCATTTGCTATTTGTAATGACAATAAGAGAGTAGGAAGTTCAAATTTGTGCATTGCTTTGATGGATCATCAAAGTTGAGTTCTTTTAATTCAAATCCTATTAAACAGATAGTGACTTAAATATAAATGCTTTAGGTTGATTTCCTGTTTAGGCAACTGCTTTGTGTTTACAGCAGTTGTCTTTGAAATGAATTATCTAAATAGTAAAACAAGCGATCTTGTTTCTTTACTATGGCTGTAACTCTTGCCCTTTAGAGGAGGGTGTAAACTTCATTTTCCAGATCACTAGAAGCTGTTGGTTTTGCACTGAGCAGATCCAAGCTGAGCTAGCTCAATACTGAGAAAAGGTTCTGCCACTGAAGTTCTCCTTTAAAGAAAGCTTCTTACTTTCCTCCAGTACCTACAGGTTGTCTCTGAAGTACTCCAAAGAACCCTCAGATCTGACCCTTCCAGACCTAGTACCCCTGCATGCTGGGCTTACATGGCAAGGTTTTAGTAGCTGGACAGGGCCCTAGGGTGGCACCTGCAAGATTCTGTTGGGGCTTCTTTGTGCAATGCACAATCAGCTCTGCAACAGACTCACAAGAGGCCTCTGGAGCGTATCAGGGAGGCTTGAGGTGCCACTGTGAAAGTGTATTTATGAAAGTGCAAAAATGCTGGACAGACAGAGGAGTGAGAAACAGCACAGTGAGCAACAAGGAGAGAGAAAGGGGAAGAGAAGTACCCGTGCATCAGAGTAGCTATTTCCATGGAGCACATGGAGAGCACCACAGTGAAGCAGGTGTTCCACTGCAGCTTATGGAGACAGGTATTCATTCACACTGCAACCTGTGGAAGACTCCACATTGGAGCATCCTCAAAGATCTGTGCCCAGAGGAGAACCTACAATGGAGAAGGGGAAAAGTGGGAGGAGGAAGGAGCTATAGAGAGGAATCATATCCATTCCCAATACTTCCTCTACCCCCTGGGGATTAGGGAGATGGAGGAGTTGGGAGTCAAGTTGAGCCTGGGAAAAGGTGGAGTGGGGAAGCACTTTAATTTTTGTCTTTTTCTCATTATCCAAATCCATTCTAATTTGCAATAAATTAAGCTTCCCCAAGTCTGTTTTTCCTGTAATGGTAATTGGCAAGTGATCTTCCACTATTTATCATGATGACCTTCATCGTATTTCTCCCTCCATTGAGGAGGGGGACTGAGACAGGAGCGATACTCTATAGTGAAAGAAAATTTGTTTTCTGTCTATTGCATCTAACAAAAACCAAAATTGTGTACTTTTGCAATATTGCTTGTCCTCCAAACTAAGCCAATGAAGAAGTGGCATCCTTGCAGAATAAAATGGTGAGTGAGGAACAGTCTTGGAATATCCTGCAGCAACTTATTTCCTCATGTTGTCGTGGTCCTGAGCTCTTTCAGGAATGTTCCCAGCAGCAGCTAACTTTGATGCAGAGGCTTCTTTCCCTTGATAGACAGGGGAGAGCTGATAGCTCTCAAGCTTCTAAGCAAAGTGACTTAGAAGAGTTAGAAGTAGAAGCACTACAAATGTATAATGCGTTAGTTTAGCTGCACAAGTTATTCTTGTTTCTAGATCTTTTAGAACCAATGATAGCATATAAGCATAGCCAAAAAATGCAAGAAAATTTTCAAAATTCCCTTGTTTCATTGACCCATCATGGATAGAAGCAAAAGATAGCTGGCAGTGTATTAAAAGAATTCTAAACATTACTGAAACTAACCTTTTATTTTCTTAAGATTCTGTTTTTACTGTATGTATTGGGGGAAATACTATGCTTTTTGAAGATATACATGCTGTGTTCCCAATGATAAATTGTATGAGCTGTAAATACATTCAAGAAACAGTTTAATAGTTCTTCACAGAAAGATCACCCTAAAAAGGTACATTTTTGAGGAAAGCAGGTGTACGTTCCTTGGCTGCCATGGTGGCTAACAGCCATATTCCTTGTCAGATGGTCGCTCACTTGCTTCCCACACAATAGCATAGGGGAGGAAGTGGGAGGAACATAAAGGAGAGCATATGAGTTGAGATAAGAATATGGTTATTGCTTATCACTTGCCATCGTGGGCAAAACAGACTCTGTTTGGGACAAATACCTTCAATTATTGCTTACTAAAATAAATAATTATTAATTCAGGTAGTAGAAACAAAAGAAAACCACAACACTGCCTTTTCTCCCTCCTTTGCCAGGCTCAGCTTCACTCCAGGGCCCCTTGTGACCACCACAGCCCCTGTGGTGCAGGGGGAGTGGGTGTGAGGTGTCCACAGTCTGTACCTAATGGTTTCTCTGTCATTGGGCTTTCCTCTGATATTTTCTCATTCTTTTTGTTCCTGTTTTCTCTGTCCATCTGGCACTTTCCCTCCTTTCTTAAATAGGATTTCCCAGAGGTTCTGCCCATATGGCTGCTGTGTTCAGCTGTGCCCTGCAGTGGGTCTCTGTCCGGCACGGGGCAGCTCCTGGCCTGTCCTCACAGATGCTGCTATGACTGTGCTGTGGACACCCCTTACATGTCTATGTACTTTTCATCTGACAGTTTTTTATGTTGCAAAATAGCACATCAAGTCAGCAAAAAGGGTCTAGTTAAAGCTGTAGTTAAGAATTAATAAAAGGCTTTGGTGTTCTTAGTGTCAGTTCCCTGAAAAGAGTTTCTGTGTGCAGGAGCACACGAAATAACCAGCAAAAGGCAAGGCACTATCAGGAAAGGTAATGAAGACAAGACTGTTGTTTTGTTGCTACAAAAACCCGTATCCTTTGGGTGGGTAAGGTAAAGGGACATGGTTGTTTACTAAATCTCGCTATGCTAGAACTAAATAGGGCTTGCTGAAACTTCTTAGAGGAAGAAACAGAAAAGGGGCAGCTTTTGCACAGCAGTTTGTAAATATCAGAAACTGCTGTGATGGGAGGGTGTGAAGAGGGACAGAGTCACTTTGTTCACAGAGGGCTTAGACACTTCCACAGCTAACAGAACCAAGACCAGAAACTAAAGCTAGAGTAGGCAGGGATGTGTCTCTGAGATCCCTAAAACAGTGATAGCAGTGATTAGGAGAGCAGGAGGGAAAGGAGCTGCAGATAGTGGCCAGGCTGATGTGCTCTTCCACGCTAGGAGTGGAGTGCTTCCCATGGCTGGAGACTGAGGACTGAGTAGAGTAGGTTATCTAATCTAATAAGACAGATAGCTAGTGAGAGGTTTCCTGAAACCCAGGAAAAAACCTCAGAAATCTGCCAGAATCAGTGCAGAAATACCAATTGTAGGAACTCAAGGTTGACCCATATGGTTTCTGTTCCTTCCTCTTCCCCTCCCTGTTTCTGTAAAATCACTGGTCTGGAAGAGTTTCAGGTGTTTGTGATCCTGATTATTTTGAAGGTGAACTCTGATCACAGTTATGTCTTGGTGTTGCTGCGTCTGATGATCTGGTGCTGAGAAGCAAAGGGCAGAGGTTGAGCCATTTCTTTGAAGATCAAAATAAGTAGCAAACCTAAAAAAATCAAAGACTTTTTCTGTATTATTCAGTGTTACTTAGTATCATTTTTGAAGACTATCATCTTAGTAGACAAAGCGAAAAAGTAGAAGTAATTTCATGTCTTTTATTAAAACCACTTTCGAGAGTGGTGTTTCTCTTCCTGATATCATTCAGTTCCTGTCCAGAATTCTTGCTTTAATACCTGTTTAGAGTGATATGATCAGAAATAATAGAAAGTTCTGGCTCAGTTCAGAGAAAACTACTCCTACCTTTCAAGTAACAAGTTTTTACCCAAGTGAACATTTCTGCCGTGTATATATAATGTTCATTTCATTAGGTAGGATTTCATTATGTCTTAAAGCTTTATAGCAAATGCTCTCACTTTTCTACTAGTTGTAGGTGGGTTTTTGTGATGATGGTTGTTTTGTTATTTTCTTTTCTTTTTGCTTTTCCTTTTAATTCAAGTGAAATCACTGAATAAAAATCTGGGGTGAGGTGACTTTATCTGGTTTTCTGTGTACATCAAATTTCTTGCATGGTTCTTTTTACCGAGTATTATCTTCAGGGAAGTGTCATGTACTTATGAATGCATTTGCTGGGCTGGAGGAACCAACTGTCTTGACTCTGAAATTACTTCAGTTCTGCTTACCCTTTAGAGGCCCAAAATCTATCTAATTTTTTGTTTCAGGAGCCTCTGTTTTCAGGACTGTGCTCTTTTTCATCATTTTTCAACTTATTGCTAGCCTTGTGTTGTCAGAATCCATTCTGAAAGATTAGAAAAGAAAATAATTTTGGTTAGATTTCATTATGGCATGTTACAAGAGCCTTTGGGTTTTGTTTGTTGGGGATTTTTTTTCCCCCTAAAAATCTAGCTAGCTTCAAATTCAACTTTTTAGCTAGCTTCATATTAGTAGATGAGTTGTCAACTTTGAAATATTTTTTTTCTCTGGTGATCTCTTCTAAACTTTATCATATTGCCTGTGAATATCAATTGAAGATGGAGAAACTGTTGTGAAAGGGAACACACAAACACTTAAGAAAAGGAGATGTGCATTGCATGACTGACAGAACACAACAGATGAAATCTATCTTGCACAGGACTGGGGACATTGAGAGCTTGGATATTCCTGGGGAGACCAAACAGTCCCTGTAGAGTAATTTTGTAGTGTTTTTAATTGGCTTTTTCTTCTGTAATACCACTGCCTCAGGAAGGCTGATTAACATTAGTCCTCCCTTAAACTTTCTTAGGGCTAAGGAAGACTTTGAAAGGAATGTATTCAGGAGGAAAGGAGCATCTTTGACACATGGCATATTTAAAAATATTTTTACCCCAATGTTGACTTGTGGTGTTACTTTTCCTACCCTTCTTCAAATAGTGCAAAATAGTTGCAGAAGAACAGTCAGAAAGCAGTCCAAAACAAATAGCTGGATTTGATTATTACACAGGACTCTATTTCCTTGTGTTATTGGTATAAAGGAGAGGTACCCAAACAATTTTCCTGACTTCTTATCCAACTGTTGGCATTTGGATCCTTTAGCCAATGCTTCATGTCTGCATCTGAGGCTGTAAAAAATATATACAGTTGATTGATACTTTAGAAATAGTAGACAGTAACATGAAAATGATACTGCAAATGTAATAAGGGGTAGTATAATAAGGGTGATTGTAGAGTTGAATGTTGAGCTACATGTTGAAACTCAAAATTGAATTCGCAGAGCTCAGGCACACAAAACAGCCCAAGTTTGAAACAGAGAACCAAGGAAGAAAGGTATGAAATTAAATATATTTAGGGCATTTAACTATAATTTAAATGTGATTTTTTTTTTAAAGAAAAACCTTTAAACTAAAAGGAATATTTCAACTGCTAATTAGTTTCCTGAGTTTTCAATGTTTTTAAACACTGATTTTTCAAAAGTATGTTTTTCTATTTCCATACTTCATAGAATTTAACAGCCAATTATAAATCTTGAATTTAGCACTTACCTGTGACTTAACAGAGCAGATTCCCACCCCAGTTTATTTAGGTCTTTCCATGTCTCTAAGTTCATTATTGTATATATGTGGAGGCAGCAGGAGGAGTATCTATAAATAAACTGTTAGAACCTTTAATGGCAGAGGCCTCATTTTCTTAAAACTCTGTACTGGGCTCAAGCTTGCTTCCCAGTTACTGGGGTGCCACCTGCTTATCCAGTTAGCTGGTCTGGTCTCACAGCTGACTGCTCTGAACAGGGCATTGGTCTGGAGGCCTCCTGAGATCCTCATTAACCTGAATTATCCTGTAAGACCAGGATTTAGTTAGGTCAATTTTAACTTCAGTATCAGGCTGGTTTGTTTACGGTATGTAAATGTGAATAATAATAGTAATATCAAGTGCATTGTTTTGGTTGCCTGGAAAGTAAACCATGCAATATAGCTGCGTCTGTGATTTTTAGGAAAGCAATCATGTTTCTGTTTAATAGATTCTTTCAGATTTTACTATTTCTGCATGGATTTATGTTTTATTTTGTCTTAATTTTAAAAAAGTTTTGTTACAAATCAAATATACAAAATCATTTGCTGATGGCTGACATTGTTAATGGAATAAATAAGGTGTCAGAAATTTTTACAAGATAAAGTAGCTGCTTGAAAATTGTGCCGTAGGTAAAAAATATTTGCTGACAAAATCTCTGAGATCATCCTTAAACCATTGTTATCATCACTGCTCGTTCTTTTCAGGGGATGGAGTGCTAGATCTCTCTACAAAGAAAAGTGCAAGGTTGGAAGAACCAAAATATGATCCATTGTGTTCTGAAAACTCAGTGTCTGGGTAAGCAACGTTTAGGACTCTCTTTGGCTTATCTAAAAGACAATCCGGGTTTTTCTTCTCTGGTCAGGTTTTATGTTCATAACATACTTGTATATACTGGCACACACATGTGGTTCCTATTTTGCTTTTGAAAGAACTTTTGTCACTCATAAGTGTGTGTCTATGTATATATCATATGTTTCATTTGTCTTTTTCCTTTTTTTCTGTTTAAAGAAAAGTTATCAGAACAATCACCAAACTTTAGTTCATGTTACTAAAAATTACCTGAAAATTGATTACATAACACATTAAAAGCAATAGAATAGTAGAAGAAAATGCAAATAATTCTTTTAGAGTTTATTTAGGAAACTTCAATTCTGGACAAAAATGACCATGTCAATCATTAGATGTAAAATGTTCTTCAACTAACATGAACAAGTTAAATTACTATTATCTATAATATTCCTTAAATAAGAGAGAGAGCAAGCGCGTGAGAGAGAGCTCTTAATCATCGTACTTAAACTTACATCATGGTTCTGACTATGGTGTGTGGTGGCAAACGGTTAAATGTCTTTATTCAGCATGGAAAATGTTATCGCATCTGCTGAAAGCTACCACAAAATTAGTGAAATGCATTGTTTTGTTGGATTTTATGATCTTGGCATCCTCCCATCCACTAGCCATAGCAGGACCCTTTTTGTCACCTGTACATCTTACCAAATAACTTACTACAATAGGACTACAGTAGCAGTATTTGTTGAATGATGTAAAAGTGCATTTTATTAATTTGCTCATACGAAGAAGTTTGAAAATGAATATGACTTTGTCATTAGTGAGCTGTAAGTAGTGACTAGAAGTTTTTAAGCCTGTGTCGTATTTTGCGAAAATGGACTTGATTGTTAACTACAGCACTTTATCTTATTGTTGTAGAAAGCCTAGTTTTGTGTAAGTCTGGGATGTTTGTGTGTAGTTATGTACTTATTGCCGCAAATTTTCTATAAGGGGGTTGACTCTTTTATTACTTGTTTAGCGGTAACGTCACGTTTCTACTAACAAAAACTCCTTCAGGATTTGGGTATTTAACGGAACGTTAATTGTATAATTAAAATTATAACAGTGTTGCTCTGCAAGCATGTGAACAAGGGAATATAACAAGCACATGAGACTATTATCAAATACTGAGCTAGGATATAAAGTTCTTGGAAGGGCTGCTGTAGAAGCCACCGTATGATTTTTGTCACACTGTCCTACCAGAACTGTAACATTTTGCTAGGATAATCATTTAACTACTGCATCTCAAAGGCTAAAAAGTATCAGAAGCAGTGATGTTACCGAAGCAAGGAGTATAATAAAGGAGTGGACCCTTCCCTTCCATAGCTGTGTGAGAGTCTCTCATACATCAGTTTACCATCGTTTCATTCCATCCATCCAGGAGACTACACAGAAACAGAGAGGACTATGTGGAAAGAAGTGCTGAGTTTGCAGATGGTTTGCTCTCAAAAGCTTTGAAAGACATTCAGTCTGGAGCACTGGACATAAATAAAGCAGGCATACTTTATGGCATACCTCAAAAAACTTTACTTCTCCACTTAGAAGCCTTACCAGCAGGAAAGCCTGCACCTTTTAAAAATAAAACTCGAGATTTCAATGATAGTTATTCATTTAAAGACAGTAAAGAAACTTGTGCAGTCCTACAAAAAGTAGCCTTGTGGGCAAGAGCTCAAGCAGAGCGCACAGAAAAAAGTAAACTCAGTCTACTTGAAACCTCAGAATTAAAATTCCCGACAGCTTCCAGTTACCTCCACCAGTTAACTCTACAGAGAATGGTCACTCAATTTAAAGAAAAAAGTGAAAATCTACAATATGAAACTTCAAGTCCTACTGTACAATTAAAAATTCCTCAGCTAAGAATAAGTTCTGTGTCCAAACCACAGTCTGATACTGCTGGTCTTCTGGATGTTATGTACCACGTTTCTAAAACCTCCTCAGTCTTAGAAGGATCAGCTCTTCAAAAATTGAAAAATATCCTCCCTAAACAGAACAAAATTGAATGTTCTGGACCTGTAACTCACTCAAGTGTTGACTCCTACTTTCTGCATGGGGACCTCTCTCCTTTGTGTCTTAATGCTAAGAATGGGACAGTAGATGGAACCTCAGAAAATACAGAAGATAGTTTGGATCGTAAAGATAATAAGCAACCAAGAAAAAAACGTGGCCGCTATCGGCAATATGATCACGAAATAATGGAAGAAGCAATTGCAATGGTAATGAGTGGGAAAATGAGTGTTTCCAAAGCACAAGGAATTTATGGGGTACCTCACAGCACTTTAGAATATAAAGTAAAAGAAAGATCTGGAACACTGAAGACTCCACCGAAGAAGAAACTCCGCTTACCGGATACTGGCTTATTTAATATGACAGATTCAGGGACTGGCAGCTGCAAAAATAGTAGCAAGCCTGTGTAGAATAATTGTTAGCGAATTGTTTTGTGTGTGTGTATGTATGTCTGTATACACACACTCCGTGAGAAATACATATGCTCACTCTGACAGAAGACGTGAAATTATACAGTTCAAAAACCACATACATGCCTTTTGAAAAATAGTTTTATTCAGGGTTTTCACTGTGGACAGAATTATAGAGTTGCTCACTTAATTCTGATAGTGTGTATTTAATATAATCCTTGTATAAATAGGTGAAAAGATTCAGGTTTTATTTAGTAGTCAATAGCATAAAGATGTTTTGGGAAAAGAAGTATTTGTCATGTGAAGCATAATTTTTAATTGGTGAAGAACCACTTTACCCATTCAATTATCCATCTTATTATGGAAATACACAACCAAGGGTTAACAGACTTTTATAGTTCACAGAATACTTGCAATAAATTGTAAGTAACTCAGATTATACAAAGCAATGGATTTAAAAAAAAAAAAAAAAGCTAGTTCCTTACAAGGAAGTGGGTTTGTGAAGTATTAGTAGGATATAGTATATTCTGTGAAAGAGAAAAGTTCATCGTTACTTAAATATCCAATACAAGTAAGAAAAACATTTCATTACTAAAAATGTGTGTTTAGCAGGCATAAACTGCATTTTTTTATCATTTTAAGAAAATTTTGTTGTTGGTTTAGAAAGAAATTGGTGTTTACAAAGTGTACACTTATGAAATCTGAGAAATTACTGTAGTTATAGAATTATTAAGTATGAAATAAGATGGAATACTAAGAACATAAAATAATTTAAACTTTAACATAATTTTCCTTTTTAGTTTGACAATTAAGGTAACTTGTAAGGTTTAAAGAGAAAGTTGGAATGCAACTTAGAGCATGTTCATAATGTGCACAGAATGAGCTTGAGAATGGTTTGGGTTTGTTTGGTTTTTTTGTTTAAACGTGCTCGTTAGTTGATGTTATGACTACTTAAAATTTATTTAAGGATTGTGTCACACTCCTATTGAAAAACCTCACTGTAACTGTAATGTATTTGCTGCTGTGACATTTCAAAACATTTTCAGTTTATCAAAATGAATACCAAGTTACATTATCATTTTGCTAATAACCAAATTTGCAGTTCAGGGTCTTGATAGAAATACAAATATTAAACAGTGAAGCTGTTTTGAACTTTCAATAATATAAATTCTTTATAAATTTGGTAGTTAGAAGTTAGTTCATTTTAAATACGTAACTTTTCATAGAATTTAAGGGAGACCAATTACCTTCATATTGCAGTTTTTATATGAATTTCAAAGTACTCACATTGGATTTTTTATCACACTTAATTTTTTTACGTAATATCAAAAGTATGCGTCTACATAAGAATGGGGGCTTGCTTCATACATTCACTACTGAACATCAATGCCCTTTTCCTCTCAACATGTAATTTTTTCTACATGCATCTAATTTGGCATAGAAAAAGACTTTTCTCCAACTTTTATATGTGTGGTTCACATACACACATTTTTTCCCCCCACTTAAATTTGCACATGTATGGGTTGATTGTGTAAATGAATTGGTACATTAGATACATATGGGCCACTTCAGGTAATTTTATTTATAACCTTGCCATTGAATTCAGTGGAGCGCATACTGCAATACTGATGGCAAAATCTAGCCCATATCTATTAACACTACTAAAAACTAACAATTTCCATTTTAAAACAGAATAATCCTTTGAAACTGCACAACCAGTATCTCAGTTCTTTGGTCTCTCAGATCTGTACTGAATCTCCTTCCGTTATTAAGGTTTACTTGCATATTACAGAATGAATCTCTCAGGCACATGGTGTGATTCTTGGGGTGTCCTGTGCAGGGCCAGGGGTTGGACTCGGTGATCCTTGTGGGTCCCTTCCAGCCCAGCATATTCTATGATTCTAACATTTTAAGCAGAACTGTACCTGATAAGGAGTTCGCAGAAGAGCAGATGTCAGGGTCATCTTTCATTTTAAAAGAATTAAGCCATATTTTGTGAGGGCCAGAAGGATTAATTTGTGAATATATCCCCACTGAAAAATGCAGTTGAAAAAACCTAAATGTTTCAACATCTATCTTTATACAGTTTTAATTGCAAAAATCTGGGGCTTCAATGCGTTGCCTAATATTTGTACCATACTGATGTTTTCTACTCCTCAGACAATGTTAGAAATTTGAGTCAGAACTTTATATTGAAGGCAAGTAACAGTGCTCTTTTTATATCATTTAAAAGATGACCTGACCAAAAATTTAACAGGATTCATAAAATCAGGGATCATTTTACTATTGACTTAACAGTACTCAGTAGTTTTGTATGTAATATTATAATTGATTTTCAACATTTTAGTACTTGTATTTATTTTTTGGTCAGAAATAGTAATTAAAATATTTTTTGATAGTTTATAGATGATAACTCAACCTGTAAGTGTTTAAAGGAACAGAACTATTTGTTTCTAATTATTAGGCTAACCTTTAATTACACAACTAAGGAAAGCAGGGAAATGTGTAAATTCTCCTTCCCCAACCCCTATGTATTTCATTAAATGTCATTTAAATTATACATTTTGAACTGTTTTATAAATTCAGTTACCAGTCACTACTTAGTAATTGACAATTTCTGAAAATTCCTGTTTCAGCAGAATTTTAAATGAAGGCGAAAGCAAGCCCTACATGCTTTCTACTTATTTGAATGTTTCTCAAGTATTTTATATTAAAAAACAGTGCCTCTGTTTTTAGAACTACTGCTCAGTAAAGCTGTTTAAACCATTTCTGGTAGCTAATGACAATTTTATATTAAATTGTATATTAACTTTAGTGAGACTGATTTTTTTTTTAGTTGTTTACAGTACAAATACTTGTATTTGTTTTTTAATCGCAGTATTTCCATTGTCGCAGTAATTTAGTAAAACTCTGTGGCTGCCTTGATTTTTGACAGATTTTTGTTAACAACTGATTTTTAGGCAATTAGTTATATTTATGCATAAATCAATTGCACTATAATTCATGAATTATTTATTACAATATTTTCTAATGAATTCCATGTATTTGTCTTGTGTTGTAAATGTACTGTAATTCTGTTTCTTCTTTGTGTTGTTATATTCCTAAATCTGATTGTATGAATTTAATTGTTTAGTTAACGTGTTTCTACGTTGTAATTTGTAGTAAAGCACTTCAATGCTTTTGCACATAAATTTACAACACTGATGTGTGATTGATTTGCTCATTCAGTAAAAAAAAAGAAAGAAACAAAAACCTGTACACTGATTTATTTGACTTATTCCTGAGGCACAAGTTTATTAGCAGTGGCACAACATCAAGAACTGTACAAATTAAGCATAATGGCTAACGTACTATGAGAATTTAATCAGAAATAGTAGCTTTAAGGAAGGATGGTTTCTTTTCTCAGAATTGATTCATTGCTCATTAATGAGAAGAAATTCGGAGAACTAAATTTCTAAGAGTTACCCCTCTGTATTTTGCAGCTAAAAATTATGTATGATAGATAACATACAGCTTTTTTGAGGTATTTATTTAGCAAAGTCAGAAAACAAACATTTCTATAAGACAGATTTATATTTTTCTAATAGTTTGTGCTGTTCGTATGAGTACTTGAAAGCATGTTCTGTTCCAGTTTTGTTCCTGTTCCCAGTCTGTAAAGAACTTGCTAGATTGATCTATCTTCCCTCTGGCTGAGACCATAGGGACAGACCTCTGGGGAAGGACCTCTTTTGGGAGTCCTCTGGTAGAGCTCTTTCCTGATAGTTTTTGTGGAGGAGGCAAAGTTTTATTTCTTTTAATGTCAAATAATACGTTGAAAGGCTGATAATTAACCTTATCACATGGCTGCCTTCGTGCCAGTTTTGGACTCCACTCAGTGCCCACTCCGAGTGCCCCTGTGTGCAGAAAGGGACTGGTGTCATGCCGTGCTTAGCCTTTGTCTTCGGACATGCCTTGCACGAAGGTGCTGGGCGAGCAGGGCACATCGATCCTCTCGCCACAGCCCCTGTTTCCTGCCCTCCCTCTCCAGCCACCTTTTTGTGTGTGATTTGGAGGAAGTGTAAGGCAGTTCTGCGAAGGAAGTGTGCAGTTGTGAAAGTGATGGCTCTTTCTTCTGTGAAGTTATTGTTTAAGCCTTTTATCCTGAGGATTGGCAAAACTACGGCGTGACAACACGAATTTAAAGGGCTATAGGAAGGAATTATGGGAAACTGAAGTATAATTCCATAGTTTTCTTGAAAAGCTACTAAAAATTAGTTTGTTTAAATACATTGACATCTCTTCAGAAAGACATTTCAAGGAAAACGTGTTGCTTTAATGTTTGAACTCGTGTGTAGTGAGCACTGCTCCCAAATGGTGACTGAGGAAGGGCTTGATGTGTTTTCACAAGCTTGCAAGATCATTTGGAGGTGGTATTATTGCAATAGAATAGGTGAACTGAAGTAATCTGTCAGCTTTAGAAACTAACCCACGCTAAGGGAAAGCAAATTAAAGGTGTCACACGAGGGTAGAGAACCAGGGAAGAAATGGCCTTGGAGGGATGTCCAGTATGTCTGTGAAAACCAGGGTATTACTTTATACAACAAGATGATCTCTGCATGGTAAATTCAAATCTTTTGAGGCCTGTGGAAATTTTGGTGACTGACTGAAAAGGTTGTAGGGCTCCAGAAGTTTCTTTCACCACTGATCAGACTTTAAATAGCAGTTATGGATACAGGTCCTCTACAATCTCTCCAGTGAAACTGTGGACGTACCTTGCAAGGTAGACAGACAGAAAGGTATCTGTTTAAAGATTGAGTCTCAAAAAGACTGTACTATAGCTATCCTTTTTGCAAATTAGTACTTAACAAATTTACTCTGATTTACAAACAAAATATTGAAGACCTGGTACTATGTTAATTTTTTTTTCTATTTGGCTTTTCGAAACATTGTCTAATTAAAGCCATGGTGGTGGGGAGGGCAGTTAACTTTTATCCTGTATTGTATTACTAGAATAAGCTTTGTTTTCACAAGTATTGATATGTTTTGACACCTTGTGACTCCTGAATTTGTTGGAGTAACGGTCAGACTCTTCTCAGAGTAGTGCTATTTCAAAACCAGTTCAATCCTGACAATGACATTTCCTTTAATAATGCTGTTTTTACTTTAGGTTGCAGGTGCAAAGAGGACTTTTTTCAAGACTTAATTATCTCAGTTTAAACATAATCGCAGTTTCAACTAATACTGTCACAATTATCTTGCGCTTTTACAAGTTAGTATCATCTAGATTCTTGATTTTGAATATAGACCACTTCATACTTAATATTACAGAAGGAAAAAACACAACGAATTATTATGTAGAGTTGGCTGGTTTTAAGCTCTAAACTTTAAAATATGCATAGGGCAGTAAAAATACAAATTTGTATGTAATAACTTGAACCTAAAAGTTATTGATGCAATAATTTTGGGTATGTGTTAATTAATGAATAGGTAATTTGTATAAATGCAGTACAGTAAATTTTAAATATGTTTGTTCATTGATCAGTATAGTTATAAACCAAATCAAAATGAAATTTCTTCAAAGTATAGGTTTAAATGCAAAAAAATTACAGTGGATAATAGGGGAAAAAAGTTAGTGTCATGTTCAGAGTTTGGTGATATGTTTAAACAATACATACTTTTCTAAAACAGAATTCTTCTAACATTTTCTGCTCATAAAATTGGTTTCAGTAAAACATTTGAACTATGTAGTAACTATCTGTTGATAGTTGCTGTCCAGCATAAGGATTTTGTATTTAATTGAAGAAATACCTGTATTAATTTCTACCACGGAAAATTTTCAGCTTTTCAATATAAATGATTGATTAGGTAAGTAGTGACATTAGTTTTAATAACTTATAAGAAATTGATTAAATAGTTAAGGTAGTATTTTATAAGTTATTTTATTTTTAGTTAATATCTTTGAGAACCACTGCTCAGAAGTCTTATCTAGACATAGGCCTACCCTGTATTTGAGATTTAAAGGATATTAATCTTTATCACAGAAGTTTTTCTATTCCAGTGGTGATTATCTCTGTTTCTGTTTAATGAAGGAATCTGTGTGTGTGTGTATGCATGTGTGTATGTAATATATTGCAATGAGGAGCCTGTGATGCACCACTGCAGTTTATTTGAAAACTGGAAGGGGAACTTTTTTACCTTCAAAAAACAGTAACCGTAGCAAGTGGCCGTTTTCCCCATTTTCTGTTAGTTCATTAGGTGTCCTTTAGAAATAAATATAGAAATAAAAATGTCTTTAGAAATATCTTTAAGTATATCCTGAAGAGCACTCAATAGACTTGGATATTGAAATATCTAAGAGTGAGATTCGGGAGAGATGGATTCTTTCTTTCTTCTGCCACAACCTCGACTTTAGTCATTTACCTTCTCTGTGCCTCAGTGAAATGGGAGTAATACCCAAGCTCACCAGGTTCTTGCTGACATTTTCCTTCTCTAATGGCTAAGATAGTTTGAAATATCAGAGAGTTTATTACAATTATATATATGGTTAGGTCCAGGAAAGTTCTTTTTACCCCTCATTTCTTCCTGATTATTTTTCTTAATGGTAGTGCTATCACAGATAAGATAAGGTGCACATCACTACTAGTGACACTTGTAAGTGTGATTGAATAGTGCAAATAGTGCAGAACTGTTTTGTAAACTTCAGGGGTTTAGGTTTGAGTTTAGCCATTATAACAAACATTAGATGTGGTGTTTTACTGTAATTTATATTTTGTTTTGATTTGTTTTCATTTTCAGTTCAAGCTCAACAGCTGATGCAAATTCAGAGGAAACAGCTAATTTGGAGAAAGGAAAATCAGCATTAAACAAAGTTTTGGAGTCTTTTTGTTCATATCACTGGCAACAGACTTTGGCTATGTTAAAATTTTTAATACAAGATGAAAATGTTCCTATAGTTTGCCGTTGCAAGCAAACACATTTGGTCCACTCTGAAACTCCCAGTTCCCTTTCTGAAGAGGATGTTCACGTCTCATTTTGCAATTGCGATGGACATTTGCTGACAAAAAGGTGCTGTTTACAAAATCAAAGGCCAAACACTTGTTTACCACCTCTCTCTGTTTGTATTAAAGATTTCCATTCTTTGTCATGCCAAGCTGTAGCGATTGGATGTATTAAGACAATGGTGAACAAAGCATGTAGTTCTCCTAAGTATTGTGCTGACCAATTGCAGAATTATAACAGGCATTCAGGGAAAGCAGCAGCTTGTACCTATTCAGCTAAGGATTGTGATCTCTTAAGCGGCATTAAAAACTCAAATAGATCTCGCAGCCCATCACCGCCTCCACTGTCACCTGTACACAGCAAGGAATTTGAATCATCTGAAGGATCGGTTATGGATTTTCCAACTTTAGACAACAACAAGCTTGAAATATCCATCAACCAGCCTCCATCCCTCTTGCCAGCTGAAGGAAGCAAAGGAGAATTTGAATATGGAGGTAAAACATGTAAAGGAAAAGAGACCGAATGTTCAGATGGAACGTGGATACCAGCAGACCAGGAAAGCTGTGATGATTATGTGAATTCTGAGAAGTCTGGGCAAGGTGAACATTCTGCCATTTTTCAAGATTTAATGGACCGCATTAATGAAAAGCTGAAATCAATAGACACTACAGACATAGCAACAAATCTCGTGAAACTTTCTAGCAGTGACAGGGCACCAGAAAATGATGTCAAATTAGGAGACTTTATAACGTCTCTTTTGCATAATGCCAAGGCAAGTGATTACAGCTTTATGGAATTACTTCGCCAACATGATAAACAAATGGAAAATAAAATTATCCAGACAAGATTTCGCAAGCGTCAGGAAACTTTATGTGCAACGTATAATTCTCCTGATTCACCGGTGATTCGACGACAGTCTTTGCAAATCAAGAGGGAGCTTGCAAGCCTTGATGAAAGTCTTGTAAGAAAAAAGTCAATTTCTGAGAGAAATACAAAGAAATCTACGAAAAAAATTGATAAAATACATCCAAATAAAAGACATAGTTTTACTGTGATAGAAGATGAGGCTTTGCAACATCTTGAAAGCAGTCCATGTGTGAATTGCCAAACAAAACCAATGTGCTTTCCAGTACACCAAACAGAGTCTTTCAAACTACCTCTTGCTAATTTTCAAACCAGCTCTGGCTTTCTAGTTCTTTCAGAAAACAGTACTATTGCAGCCAGCCAGGAAAAACTCCCAAATACTCAAGGAGATGGTGCAACCTCAAAAGAGACTGGTCAGATTCCTTTAAAGGAGGAGAGAAATGAAATCTTGGGCAGAACTAAACGTAACATTGTGCCTCCTGGATGGTACTCGGTGTATGTAATGAACAATATCATGTTTAGAAAGTCATCCAGTGCAAAAAAGGCTTTAGAAAGTTTTGAAAAAATGAAAATAAATAAAGATGTTCATGCTGAAAGATGCAGTGACATAAATATAAGCAAAATCATGAGAGACACAAATCTGCAAGTTGTTGTGGAGCGTTTAGAAGACACATTAAACTTAGCCGGAAAAACTAACAGGTCATTGTTGGATAGTTACAAATTAAGCCAAAAATTAAAAGATAATGCTTACGAGCAGGTTATGAACCCAGCTACTAGAAGGGGCTTACCTTTCACTCTGAGTGAAATGGGATGCACAGGACAAAGCTTCCTTCCACGTTCACCAAGCAGCAGTAAAATCAAAGCAATTTGTGTCACAACAAACAAACAAGAAATGGTTATAGATCAAGAAATTAATGATGGCCTTTTGAAATCTCTGACTTTTAATTCATCTAGCTCAACTTTCAGTAATGGGGACTTGCATGCAGCATCTGAAGCCGGGGAGATCT
Organism: Sclerurus mexicanus; assembly: GCA_013396755.1. Taxonomy (NCBI): domain Eukaryota; kingdom Metazoa; phylum Chordata; class Aves; order Passeriformes; family Furnariidae; genus Sclerurus; species Sclerurus mexicanus. The sequence goes on along the minus strand of VWZF01001527.1, from coordinate 1,513,304 downwards.
CCTCTCCCTTAAACTACTCTAGTCCTATTAAGCTTATGTTTGTCTCAGAGGTTAGTAGTCATGAAGGAGTCAAATACACATTGACATCTGCAGCTGCCTCTCCTAAAGGAAGCACAGATCTCTGTTTGTTTCAAGGGCATGCAAACACTTTGTTAGACAAACAGGCCACAGATCTTTCTCATGCAGTCTGTGTTAAGGATTGTGATTGCAGTGAAAATGATATCAAGGAGGGGTCAAGTTGTGTTTACGCAGAAGCAATTACAAGCTCTTGTCCAGCTGGTCAAACTAACTTAAATGACTTGAAAAAAAATGATGAATTTGTGGAGAAATCAAGCAGTAGCAGTGAATCAGTTTTAAAAAGAAAACCTGGCAGACCAAAGAAAATAGGTCCTCAAGTAGTTAAGCAGGTTAAGAGACCTATTGGGCGGCCTCCAAAACCAAAAATCAATATGAGTGAAAGCACAAAACCTAGACCTGAACTTAGCAGTGGTGGTAAAAGCATCAAGTCTGATGCAGCAGTAGTGGAAGAAGCTAACAGCAACAAAAACATTACAGTGACAGTTGTTTTTGGAAGGTCAAGAAGAACTAAGAGACACGTTTCTGAAGGTAACCTAAATGCAATCAGCATGCTGCCCACACAACATATTGATTCTAATTTTGCCAGTGACCCCAGCAAAGTGAGGCACAATGCAGAAACTGGAAATGCTTTGACTGAAATAGTAAAAGCCTTACAGAATCCTTCTACTGAAAAGGAGGTCTCTGGTTATGACTATGTCAGACCTATCAAGAGTAACCCAGCATCACCACATCCTTGCAGCAATGTTATACGGCAGATTAAGAAACCATTAACCACCGTTCGAAAACCTGGTAGGCCAGCAAAAGTAAAAATTTCTGGCATTTTAGTGACTGTTAGTAGACTTTCACCTCAGGAAAGAAAAGTGAGCATTAGCAACGGTTTGCCTCCTTTACAACAGCAGAATGTGTTAGAGAAAAACATGGCACAGGAGAGAAAAAATCAACTGTGCAATAGTATGGGTCAAGTAAAGAACATGCAGAAAGATCCTAGAGAGGATGGATCACACAGTGTTACTACAACGATGTCAAGAAAACGTGAAATTCCATCACGACATTCTGCTAGGGACAGAAAACCCTCACTGCATTTTTTACATTCGTTAGCATCTTCCAGTGCGTTTACTTGTAGAAGTGCCTTACTACGTAAATCTTACAAACTCCATTTGAAAAAAGCTAAAGAGCGGAAGGAAAAACATGCTCAATCAAATCAAAGCACAGCATCCAAAGATACCTCAGAACTGAGAAATTCAGGAAATGCTAAAAAGGATCTTAAGGATGGTGAATTTGGGCCCATTAATGAAGTCTCATCAGATCCCATATTTTCATCGAATCCCTCTCTCAGGTGGTGGCCTACTTCCACTTCAAGTGACACTTTGTTGGAAGAACTAAATAATAGATTTGAACAGATAACTAATACCTGGTTGCGTGTGGGGGGAAGTGAGTTTGATAAATGTGTATGTGAAAAAAGGGATCCCATTGAAAAAGACTGTAATACTGAAATGTCAAACCCTTTAGACTCCTGCCTTGTAGAACTTGAAACATCGCCTATAAAAATGCTTTTTCAGAAGAAGTGTAATATGAATGAACTCTGCACCTGGTTTATGCAAACTACAGAAACACAGTCTCTCTCTCTAGTGAGAAAGGCAAATGCTCGCAATCCCTTAGAAGTAGTTAGTACTAGAGAGACAAAGACAGAAACTAAACAGTCTAATCTTAGTACTTGCCCTTTCAGAAAGCACTTTAAAAAGTTTGCACTATCCTCCCCTTCAAAACCAGCAGGGAAATTGCAAATATTACATAACATGGTGAGGTCTCCAGTCTTAAGCATGAAAAGTAATTTCACATTAACCAGATTAAAAAGAAATGAATTTAAGAAGTTGCAGCGTGATAGGTGGGGACAAACAAAAAAGCTCTATAATCCAGCTCCTGGAGGCTGGAAATCAAAAAAGAAAAATTTGCAGTTGTTTTGCCAAAGCCAGTTGTTTAAAAGTACAAGTGGGGAAACCAATGATGAAACACCCAAGCTCCAGGAAAAAAATATGGTAGAAATCCAGCCCCCTCAGACTTTGGTAGAGTCTCAGAATAGTCTCTTGCCAGCTGCAAATGAAGCCAGAGATACATTTGTTCAACAGATGATGGGATCTTCTGACTTTAACCCACATCCTGGTTTAGCAAATATACTTAAGTCACATTCAGAGACAAATGGAACAATTTGTTGCCAGCAAAATGTTAGAAAAGAACAAAGCCAAGATAAACTGTTTCAAAATACTTGGAAAGCCCAAACCTTTAAAGACTGTAGGATATTTCTAAGAAAAATCAACCATATTGAGCAGCACAATTCATTTAAGTTAAATAATGTCATTTATTCTCCTGAAGCTGTTGACAGTAAAAGCACTCAGGCCTATATGGAAGAAAAGAGACATCCTCTTTTAAGGTCCCATTCTACTAAGCAAAACGCATTAAAGAAACAAGAAAATGAAATGGAAACATCTAAAGGATCTAATTCTTCTAAAGTGACTGAAAGACTGGATGACCAGTTTCACAGTAGTGTTGTAAACCAGGACGATAATTCTGCTGGTAGTTCTGAAGTTCTTATCAGAATAAACAAAAGAAAAAGTCCACAATGGGAGACCACTGATACAAATTTAAGAAAAAGGCATAAGAGACAATCATGCAGTAGTGGACAAATGGCACCTTATTACCCAAAGTACCAAGTAGGTAAGTTCCTGTTCCCCCCTTCATCTTAAAATTGAAATCTTAAAGAATTGCAGAAGTCAAACAACTAAGCACTTTGGATTTTTTTTAATTGCATGTCATTCATTTTAATTTCAGAGAAGTCATGAAATTAAACATTGTGTAACATCAGAATAATGCAGAAAGTGCAATTTTAAAATGTATATAATATTTTATACCACTCTTTCAGCTCCAATAAGCTAACTAATATAGTTCAGACAGACAAGAAATCAAGTTCTGACATCCTGAAGTCAGTCACAACTGGATATTGGTTTCAAAAGGAACAGAATTTCATTCTGTTGTGTAGTTTCTCATATTGTGGGGAAGGGTAAATTATAAAATGATGCATAAATTCAATGTTATTGACATATAGCAGATTTTTAAAAAGAAATTGTCATTGAATGATTTCTATTACAAATCTGTAATGGTTTTATAATTATACAGTAAAAGATTGTACTTTGAGAATTATTCAGAGATCCATTTTAGTATCCATGTAACGCCAAATGAAATCTGCTGACTCTAAGGAGTTTGCACATTGAATCCTTACAGAACAATTCAAAATGCAAAATTATTCTTGACAAGTACAATATACGGTTACCATGCTGAATACCTTGGCTTGAATTCTTTTTTAGGCTAGTGTGAAATTAAATCAATTTTTAAAGTAAATATTTATAATACATTTTAGTACAACCATGCTCTTGGAAAGGCCATTATATTACTCAGAAACAGGGTACTGTTATTTCTTCTGTTGAGTGAAGAAATCTCCTTAAACAGAAGTCCCAGCTTATCTCAACAAAATAACTAAGGCATGAAGTATTTACCAATTAAAACGTCTGCAATATGATTTAAGTTACTGCAGAAGTTTTCATTTGTAGAAACAGTGTTGTATGAGCTAATCTGATATATTGCCCCCAAAAAAAACCCTATTCAAAATATCAGAACAAAATATTAGATTCCCCTTTGTATTCTATATTGTAGAAAAGGATCTCTGATAATAAATGAAAAAGTTAATTTAAGTTGTATCATAAACCATATTATGAGCCTTGTATGCTTTATTTCTTTTGTACTTCATGTGGTAATACAGAATTCTTCATGTTAAGCTCATTCAGTGTAATCCTGCTTTTCCGAAGAACAGCATTTTTTATCTTTAGACTACTATTTTGTATTTTAATTCATTGGTTTAGGGCCAAGCTCAACATAAATAACTTGTTTTGCAGAAGATCAAACCTTGACACAAGATTGCTGTAAAAAAAGAGAACTAGAAAAAGGGTAGCATATATCTGTTTCCGTTTTGCATATGAAGAAAGAGCTCTCTCATACCTGTAACTCATTGAGAAAATGTTACATTCCAATTATATTTATCTGTAAACGTTTTGTTTCTATGGCAGTGTAAGACCTATTACTGTGATTGGTCTCATGTTAGTTCTAATTGGGACTCAATTTTATTTACCTGATAACTTTCCTCCTGTAGTTTCGGATCTTCAGGAAATCTGATAACTATTTTGATATTTTACATTATTTCATTTACAGTTTTTGTTATTTTCCCTTTTGCTCATAGTTTCTCATATCAACCATTGTCTTTAGAAAGGATATGGCAGAAAGTTCATTGATAAAGGAAATGTTAAAAGACAAAAAATAATGATTCTTGAATTTTCTCCACACTTGTAACCCCCAATCTTTTTTAGGCATACTGTTGCAGTATCAGGGGATTCTCTGATACAGAAAAGATGTCTTGTTTTGGCATGTTGATCCAACATTGTGTACTCTCTGCGCCAGCCAAGGAAATCATACAAACATTTTATGTCTAGAATACAGTACTGCCCAAAGGAAGGAACATGATTTTGCATGCATGTGACTTCAAACATAATTCCTGCATCTGGAAGTTAATGCATATGAAAACATCATTATTCGTTCATATGTTCTTTGGATTGTATTTTTGTTGATGTGGTATCATAAACTATATCATTGTTCTGTTGTCATGCTTGAAATGTTGTTATATACACACTTATGGTCAATATTTGAAGTTTTGCTTCAAGTTTTACTGATCTTGGGGTCTTACTGAATGTTCTTGAACGAGAGGGGTTGTGATGCTGTTTTATTGTGAAGCATTGTGGCAGGTAGGCAGAATGCTGTTACTAAATTTTTATATATACCCATTTTTCGTTGTCATGTGCAAGCAGGAATAAAGTAATTGAGTTCTCACAGGTCAAGGTAATATCGAGCAACCTTGTACTCCTTGTAGCAACAGAAGAGAATTAATTACTCTTTCACGTTGCCTGCTGTGTTCAAGATAAGGTGGCTGGTAGATACACGGGTCCATATGATGTTGTTACCACTTGACTTCTGGACTGTTGCTTCAACAATGCCTTTGATTTGTTGAAGAGCAGTTCCCTTTACTGTAAATCTGTGTTCTGGCCATTTTAATTTCTTTAGCAACACTGAAACACTATTATCCTCTGTGGTGGCAAAGAAAATTACATAAGGATGTTTATAGGAAAGCATTTATGTTTTCTTTTCCTGAGAGTGACTCACTGTGTTTCTTTGTAACACTCAAGGTCGGTCACATTCACGTGCTTTGGACTGGCCCTAACAGTGTCAAGAAAGCCAAGCTGAAATAAGGGAAACTATTCTCCAACAATAAAACTGGGACACTGTAAAAGACTCCATTTTAGGATCTTACAATGTACTGAATGGTTTAAAAATCTGCTTCAGAGGGTGCAGACTTAACACAGATGCAATTCTTAAATGCTAGTTTGAATGCAATTTTTAAATGCTATCTTAATGAAATCAAGTTAGTGCAGTACTTGAAATGAGAATTTGCTCATTTTTATAGTAATTTTGAAGTTGACTGCAAGAGTTAAGAATCTTAACTATGAACCTTTGTGAGTCTAATTGGTCTCTTCGTTGTGCACATAAAATAACATCAATATTAATATTACAGACAAAACTTTTCTTAAACTTGACTTCCGTTACCATAAATTTTCTTCAAATTGGGAGGAAAATTTTGTGAACTGTTTTTTACACATCTGTATTAGTATGGCTTTAATATTCCAGTATTGTTGCTTATTTGTCATACGGTAGTGCAATCCAGTAGTGATAAGGCTACAAATGGGAATCACTTCCCTACTCTTGTGAAAGGCATTCTCACACCAATGATCTAGTGACAAAAATTACCATCTTTAGCAGGGCTGTTCAGCTTTCTCTTCCACAAAGGAGCATGTTCTACAATCCCAACGAGGGACAAATTTAGAATATTAGGTTAGGTAAAGTGCAAAAGAGACACAGTGTCATTAAATCTGTTAACTTTGCGAAAGCTCTTTTCACAAAGGCTTTTCATCATACTTGGCTCTAAAGTAAGTTTCACCTGTGCCGCAGAGTAAGCAGATAGAAATGTTCATAACTGTAGTTGCCAGACAAGAAGTTACTTTTTCACAGGCAGGCATTAAACAAAGTAAGAACGTTAATAGACATGTAGGAAGAGTATGAAATGAATGACCTCATAAGTGGGCCATTTTTAATGCAGATGTATAAAAGCAGAAAGATAGACTTAATATATAGTTGGCTATAAATGTGTAATAAATCCTGAGTCATTTAATGAACTTAATGGTCTCTGCCTCATTCCCCATAATGCAACAACAGCAACTGCAATACCACAGTTTAATGCTCCATTTTGTTTTACACTCTGGAATTCTGCTTGCCAAATGCAATTACATACAATCTTTTCTTCCCTTTTCTTTTTCTCACATCATGTGATCTAGTGTGGGGTGTATAAGTTTTGGGTGCTGTTTAGTTTTAAACTGTGGTTATTTACATATTGCCTTAGGGTATGCTGTTCCTCCTGTTCTTTGGAGGGTTCTGAGCTAAGGATTTTTACTTTTCCTTCTTTGAACAGTAGATTTCCTTTAAAGAACTCAACTCTGAAATCTTTAATTTCCTTTACCTGCAAGAAAATATCTGTAGTTCAGTCCCATGATCACTAAGCTTTTGTGTAGTTTATACCCAAGTTGGGTTTTTTTCATCATTTTATTCAGTATTGTTTTGTTATCTTCTTTTATCTCTTCAAAAATTGTGCTTTCCTATTTGTCCTCAGTCCTGTGGAAACGGGTAAATTTTTCAGCTTTCTTTAGGGAGCTGGTAATACTACATAAATATAGACCAGCTTCTGTGTTTCTGCTCCAGTCTTTCTCTGAGAAGAGAGAATAGCAGTCTTCCAAGGCTGCTCAGTGCTTTTGAAAATGTGACAAGGACATACCTTTTTAAAAATCCTCTCTTCTGTTAAGAGTTTACGGCCTTAAAGCGGAGCTTTGGTTGCTGTTAGGTAGGAAACGATAGAGGTCAATCAACACAGCCTGTGAAGATGTAACTTGTAAATTAAGTATTTATGTAGCCTGGCAGTCTCAGAGCAGGTTAATTATGCTGAGACAATTCCACATTTTGGTGTTGAGCTCTGGGAAAATAGCCCTGTTCAAGAAAGGTGCTTTAATTCATAATGGCCTATGTGCTGTGCCTTAGTTTGCATTCCTCTGTTGTTTATACTCTAAAGCTGGTGCTGCTTTTTCTCTTTCATCAAATCTTTGTGTCTTATACTGGAATCTTCAGTTAGTTACATTCAAAAAGTGCAGATTTTGATTCCAGAATGGGGGAAAATTTAAATGACTGGGCTGTTTGCGTGAATTCTGGGGTAGATTTTCCTTCCCTAATTCCTCTTTAACTCATCAAAGGATAGTTTTAGTCTGACCTTTGATAATTGAAATTTTCTCCAGATTTTCCAGCCAAATATAATGCTACACATTTATTCACTGTTTATCCTTTTGCTAGCAGCATCCTTTAGTTTTGCTGTAATTACACAATTGTGCCTTAAAGGTATGGTTTAAATAAGCTTTGAGACTAACAGAAATGTTTTTTGTTATTTTAAAGTATTTTAGGAGAAAGCCTAAACATTTTCTTGAAGGGCTTTACAGAGTGGTGTGCTAAATCTTATTAACTTACCTGAAATTTTGTTTCAAACATAGGTTAACGTTTGGTGGCTGTTAGAAATCATATTTCATTTTTCATGTTCCTTCTTGTGTTCATTTGGTAACTGGACATTAATTTAATACAAATAAGATTTTTGTCATATTTTAGGGACACTATTTTCTAATCATAAGAGGGTTTTTTTGCTGGTGTTTCCTGTGGTCAACACGAAAAAGAAAGGCCCTCTAAAATGGCCTTGAATCTTGGGTGTTTCCAAGCATAACTGAGTGTTTCTGAAAGCTGTTGACAGCCTTCAGGTTCTAATTAAGACAGATATTTTTACAGTGATCAACAGCTAATTAGATTGATGCATCTGAGTGGAAATTGCTTTCTATGGGAAGTTCAAGATTTTAAGAGCAGCATTTTGCATTCGCATGCACACACGACAACATCATTTGCCCGTGGTGGTAATCAAGGTGGTGTCGCGCTTTGTGTTTTCAGTGTAATATAAAACATGATGGTGTTCTTGGGTGCGTACTCTAGCTTATGGGGTCTTCATTAACAGTGTTTACTTCAGAGTTGTTTAATAGATTTTATTAGATATTTTGAAATAAATCGGAAAATGTTTGAAATTACAGTTTTTACCAAATACAGTTATGTGCAAATGTGTGATTTATAGACCTGTACCTGAATAATTTTGTAAGAGATATGTGCTACCAAAGAACTGTGAACCTTTCTAAGGTACAATTTTAAGTGAAAATCACTTCTTTGAAATACTGCAAGTAGAACCTAGATTGAAATCCCAATTGAGAAGTTATTTGCAATTTTTTAATTACTTCATTGTTCACAGCAGTTTAATAGTGCTTTATAAAAAGCTAAAAAATATTTCACTGCTAGTAAAATAAAAGTTGGAAGTTACTATAACTGAGCAATAATTGAAATGTACTCCACACATTTGATTCCTAACCAGGTTATGACTCGATGTTTTGATTGGTTGCAGTATCCCTTGATAAAATACTGCTGATGAGACACATCTCTCTCCATCTTCTCGTTTCAGTGTGTAAGGAATCATCTTGAATTGCTGCAGTTTTTGCATCTCCTCCATTGTTATTTTTTCCCTTTGTTGGATTGGCAGCTTTCAGCTGAATGACTTATTTTCTCATCTAAATGCTCACTTTATCTTTCATTCTCAATGTGTGATGTTTCATAAACTTTATTCATTACTCACTTTAATAAATCAGATGATCTGTGTTGTCCCTGCAGTCTCCTACCTTTTTTCCTGTCTCACAGAAGCATAGGAGGTGTGCACACCTTTTCCTGGAGAGCCCAGACAGGATGTCAAGCCACATGCTGGCTTAGCTCCTGGAATGAAAATGACACCATTGCCATTGGCTGTCTCTTCCAGTGTTAGCTATCCCACTGCTTTTTGGCTATCAGGATACTTGTATTTTTACAGCAATATATCATTTTGTGCTTCACACGTGCTCCCCAGCCTCTGTTACAGCAGTGCCCAACCCGCAGTGGTGCAGAGCCACAGTCCCTGCTGAGCTGCTGTTTATTCCACACCATTGCTTTTATTCATTTAGTTTATTCAGAGCCGTGTCTGAACCACTGTTCAGACCATTACACTCTGCTTGTTCCACATCCATCTGCATCCTCTCTTCATACTTTGCTTTCCCTTAGTACCAAACGTAATTGATTCTCAGATCACGCATCAGTTTTCCTTTTATTCCAGGCTGTAAATTTGTGAGTGCCAAGGGATGCTCTGCAGAAGATGAGTGCAGCCTAGTTTTACTCCTGGTTTGTTTTTTACTGTATATTTCTCAGTGTGTGCTTTTGCTGGTCCATACCATCTCTTACACCCAGTAAGAGATTTATGAAAACACAAGCAAGATGTCAATGAGACCTTGTCACCAATTTCTTCAAACCCAGGTATGGAAAATCCTTCCTAAGTAGCCATACCTACTTTTTAATCCATTCTTTTCTTATTGAAGACCAAGTAACTGAATTTTGTTCCTACAATGTAGATACGTGTTTTTTCCAAGATCAGGATGTTTAAACATTTTGTCTTCCTAGCTCCATGCCTTTGGGCCAGCAGCTCTGGATGCTTTATAACTCTAGACAAGTTACTGTTTCCGTATGGCAACTTACACATTCTGTTCCTGTAGAACAAACAGCTCAAGCAGATTTTGTTTCTTTGCATTTTTTCATAACCGAAAAATGGTTTTCATAACCATTTTCTGATGCTGATTCTTCTCATGTTCTAGACATCAGTAGGCTGCTTAGATAATTCTTCAATTTCTTTAGAGTATCAGTAAGGGTATCTCTTGCTGTGTCAAGAGGATGTAAACCTTTAGTGAGAAACTTCCTGATCTATGGAGACCTAGACAAGGTGCTTTTTTGTGTATTCTTTTGTTTGGTTTTGTCGATCTGACAGATTTTACTATTTGATTTTTTCTTTCAGCAGCAGAAACTCACCTGACATATGTCTGCATGCAGCTTTATTGGTTCCTTACCACAAATTAAACTTAGACGAGTTTCACAAACTTTGAGTGGCTGTGCCAGCTCACCTGCTCTCCATCCTTCACTTAGTGCCAGTGCTCCTTTTCCGTCTCCACTTCTAGGCATCCACAGAAGGAATCTGTGCTTCTGTCTTTTAGCGTGGGTTATCTGTAAGTGGGGCAGGTTCTTCAGTGATGATCGGCTTTAGACCTGCTTTCCTTACTTCATGCCTACCAGTAGAAATGGCCTCAGCATTAACTTAGGACTGAAAATCCTTTCAAAAGCATAAATCTATGCATTTCTACTGGGTTTGGAATGTTTTGTATGAGTTGTCAAGCCATCAGTGAGTAATGTAACTACGTTCAAGTTTCTCCAAGCAGGTCTTATATAGGTATTCTTTGTTTTCACTTTGTAGCTCAGGGTAGACTATTTCTAAATTGAAGTCCTACTGGGAATTAGAATAATGAGACTTTCACATTTCAGATTGAAATACATGCAAGACGTTTAGAGAAGTCAGTCTTTTCAGATGGACGTTGTCACAGGTTCCTATTACTTAAGGTGTGAATTTCACAGTATGCAGAGGTTATACTTGATATTTTACTGACCCAGGCTTGCCCTCAAAGTTGTCGTATTTCAAACTGTTGAAATCTGGGTTCAAGCAATGGATTATTTCCCTGTATGTGAAATGGAAGCCTAACTGAAAAATTCTTGTCTATTAGCTGTAAGAATGCCTTATGAAAGTTTTCTTAATTAAAAAAAACAAAACTTATTATTCTCACTTAGATTGTGCTCTCTTATCTATGTGCAAAGTTTTCCATTTGGAATGAAGGATAAATTTTAGGGGGGCAAAATGTACTTAAAATTAGGTTTCAGTATTTTTATTAGGGAACTTAGTATAAATTTCAAAAAATTCAGTAAGAATCATTTTTTTAAATTTAAGAAATTTAAAGTATCAATTCTTAAAATTGTGGTGGTTGTTGCTACCTGTCTTTCTGGTTTAAAGTTCTAGAGATGTGTGTTTGAAGAAATTCTCTTGTGTATCATCTTTGTTGCTGACATTTCCTATTTATCAGTTTACTACTCACAGCTGGTTTTAAATTATATTTAAGTAGTAGGAATCTCAGAAAAGGAAATTACTTATTTGCAAATTGCTGTTTGACCTTCCTTAATTCAGAAGTCTGGTGGGTTATAAACCACCCAGGGACTGTCTCATCATGTTTCTGAGATGATCTCTCTCCATAACATAATTGCATTTATAATGTCAAAAAACTATTATGAATTAAAACTTTGAGCTTAAATGACAAGATTTGCATAGCTGCATTCATCACAGCACTGAGATGGTGGCATTCTGCTTCCTCTGAACCAGCAGTGTGTGTAGTTCTGAACCTCCAACCTTTGTATTTTGGGGAGCCACCCAGATGGAGCTCTGTACTTCCGTGGCTGCGCAAGTCTGATTAATTTATTTTTAAAAAAAGTTTATTTATGATTTCTGCAATGAAATTGCAATTTAAACCTTTTATGTTGCCTATGATCTGTTATGTGTAAGGAAGTGAACATTTTCAGAGGCTGACTAGTTTTGGGGAGAAAGTCATGTTATTTCCATAACTGTACTCTGAACCTTTTGCCATCCATTCCACTTGCCAAACGTTTACCTGGAAATGCAACCATCTGCTGTTTGGTTTTACTCTTGTGCTGCGTTCTTTGAAGATGACGTACTAGCCATTAGTACTGCTATATATTTTGTCTCAGGGCACATTAAACTCAAAGCTTGAAAGATGTGTGGGTATCTCAATATCTAGATTCAGGAAATAGCTACCAGTAAGTAATCCTCTTTCACTGACGTGCCACAAGCACTCTCAAATTAGTACTTGCCTCTTTTAGCTCCCTTTCTTATATGTTTTATATGTCATTCCTATTTTCTTTTATTCCCATCCCCTTTAAAAAAAAAAAAAAAAAAAGAAAAACCAAGAAAACACTCCTGAGTTAGTCTGCAGAGCAAAATAAACTTTCCACCAAAATTTCAGTCTGGGATTACAGCTCGTTCTGACTTCCATCCCTGTCTTTTTGTCTCTATTCAGTTCACCTCCTGTCTTGGTACTTTGAACTATTTCATTTGTCTTAGTACTCAGCTGTGTTAAGCCCACCTCCTATGTCTGATTTTTAAGACTCCCTCAATAGTGCTTATCTCCCTAGCTTGCTTTGATCGATTTCCAGGGCATGCATTTCTCAGATTCCCAAATGGGATTCCATCCACTCAGCTGAAAAATATTATTTCTTATTACAATGAAAATCCATTTGTTAAATGGAAATAAGACACTAAAATTTTTCATTGTGTATTTCTCTGCTGTTTTATTGTGGAGAGATGAGTTTAAATTTTAGAGACAATCAATCGGACTTGGTGTGCTTGGTTTACTTTCTTTTCAATGTATGTTGCATTATCAAATCAATCTGAGTTGGAAATCATGCTGAGACTACTATAGTCATTGTACATTTTAGCCTTGTGTATTCCACTATTCCCTTTTTTGGGAAATGTTTGAGTAGTTTGTTCAAAGAAATTTATTTTTTTTACGCAGCTAAAGTTTTACTATTTCTACTCAGTGTTTTTAAAACCTGTAAAAGCTTCAAATCAGTGCTGTGTATCCTGGGTGCTCTTACACTTTCCAGGCTATCAGTTTGCACATCACTGATGGTGGTGTGTAACAAGTGCAGTTTGCAGAATTTTTGTCAGACAGGAGGGTATAACAACAGGTCTGACCTGGCTTTCAGCTGGTTCAGGAGACCTTTTTATCTGTAAGTGTTGCACAAGATTTAGAGAAACAGAACCCTACAGTGATACCTCCACAGCTGTTTTACAGTGTACAAAGAGACAGCATTGATGGTAATCTCTGATGGGAAACGCTGAGGCGTCACCTAACAGATAAGAGACATTCCTATTTTTTCTTTTTCTTACTTTTTTTCAACATGCCAGGACATGTAGACACAGATTAACTCAGCAAGTGTATGGACTTGAACTGGGCAGATGTTTTTAAGTGTTGTCATTTTCATACAACAGGTGTCAAATTCCTGGTTTTCCTGAAGAATGTGTCTCCAAACTGCACAGAAAATACACAGCTCGAAGCAAATTATTTTCATGTTGTGCTTGGCAGCCTATCATTTTCTCTGGTGTTGCTCTCCTGTCCTGCTATTAAAAATCAGTATTTCTATTAGCATGATGATTTGGGTAAAACTAAAGAAAGAAATTTAAAATTTAAAGCACAATTTAAATAAAAAATGGGCACTTCTAGTAGAAAGTGTAGAAAAGAGCAAGGTTTTCTTTAGCACTTAGGAGCATGGCAAGGCCACTTGTTGCTTGCTTTAGTAGAAGGTTGAATTCAAAGACCTTTCTATTTAGTTTTGCTTTAATGATAGGAGGAAATTTTTGGGGGGAGAGATGATCCTTTTAGGGCCTAGCAAGCCTGGAAACTTAACTACAGACAGGGCTGTCTGGTTAGCCAGGGAGACCACACAGGACTTGAGAGTCCACTGGCATCACTCCACTCTGGCTGCTGTGCTTTGCTGGAATAACACAAGGAATTAACTCTTCAGCGCTGTTGAAAGATAGTAAATTCAGAGGTGATTCAGTACTGGTGATATGGGAACTGAGAGTTGCAACACACACACACACAAACCTGGAGTCATCGCTGACAGTTCTCTAGACCCACTGGTTTAGTGTGCAGCAGCATCAAAAGAGCCAAGAGCACAGGAGGGCGTTCTCAGCTTGCATTTTTTAAATTGTTTGTTTCAGATCAAAAGGTACAGTCACATATATATTCTTTTTTCCTCTTTACTTTCCAAGAAGAGACCAGAATGATCAGGATCAATTATTATACAGGGTGAAATACCAAGTCTTTCAAATAAAGCAGTAAGTATGTTACCAGCACTTCACGAGTAGCTACAAAGAGGTAGTAGAGGGCAGTGTAATTAAAGATGGAGAAAAACATTTTAATTTTTAAGAAACCTCACAAGTTTGTCATACAGAGAATTATGACTAAATGGAGACTGTGTTCTCCTTTTTGACTGGGCTTCCAGCACAGCTGGCCCGTCTTCTAATTCCCTAGAAAACAAAGGTATTCGATATACCTTGGCTGGAGTTTATGTTCCATGTCACAGAAGCACCTGTAGCTGCCTTCCAAAAATCACATGCACAGAAACCGATTAACTGAGTGGGTCGCATGTGAATAAAAACAAAACAGATGATCACTGCTGGAATGGTAAACGGATGGCTTCGGAATTGGAAAGTCTAACCTTTCTAGAGACCACTATGTAAGATCAGTAAATGCTGTTACTGGTGCAAGTGTTGGTACAGAGAACTCCAGGGATACTCTACAGCCTAATTCCAGGCTCTACTGAAACAGGCTTCATGGCCTCTGGTAGCATCAGGCTCTAACCTGCAGTTCTTCCTCAGAGGAGGGTTGCTGTCTATAACATCTCTTTCTTTTACTAGGAATGTCTAATGCACTGTCGAGCTTTTTCAACCAAGTGGAGTAAAATTTAGAGTAGAATCTATTGATGGATGTGGCTGGAGAAATTTAACTGCTTCTGTTCAACTTTATTCCTTTAATTACACTCTCTGATTTTAAAATATTATTTAAATACAGTTTTCTTACCTTGTTACATCAATGTCTAGAAAATAAATCTCTACATGTAGAAGAGTGAAAAGTGAGAAAAAAGACTAGGTTTCTCTTGGCTAACAAATATCTTAATGCAGATCTCTAACTGTATTTTCCACTTTATTTTTCTCAAGGTAAAATTTTCTAAAATACTTAAGTTTTTCGTGTTGCTCTTACCTATACTGGGGAACTGGGGAAAAAAGTAACTTTCCTATTCCTGTTTTTATGCATTCTTTTCAAAAGCAAAGCCTTGAGTTTCCTAGACTACTTCTGTGAGAGGTAAATAAATCACTGCGTGACAATTATCAGCACATACTTCAGTTCTAGTTTTGCAAATTCAGTCCAGCCTTTTACACCTGGTACAGAAACATGTAACAAACCCAAAAGATAAAGAGTAAGACAGTCTCTCACAGAGCTGACTAGTCAGAAAGTGCTGTTCTGTCCTATTACAGCACTCAGCATTTTCAGGGGAAGGAATGGCAGTCCCAATTCCACCAGATCCTGGTATATGCTCTGTTACCATCAGCAGTGTTTGGAGAACGGGTCATGGCACAATTCCTAGTTTATATACAGAAGTAACATGCCAGATCATAGGAGAAGCCCAAACCTTTAGCTTTTTCTGTCTGGCTTTTTCCCAGCATTAAATAGGGTTTATCTGTCTACTGCTTTAAACACAATAGAAATGCTGTTCCTTAAAGCACTTTGCAGGTATATACTACTTCATAGTTTGCAATTTCTTGATTGCAGAGACATTTATGTTCCTTTCAGACAACAACAACTACAAAAAAACTACCAACCAAACAAAAAACCCCAAATCAACAAAAAAAAAAAAAATCACAAACCAAAACCACCCCGACCCTCAAAAAACCCCAAACCAAACATCATTCCTGCCCTATCTCTCCACTGGCTATTGACTAATATTGACTATTGAGTTGTTAGTAGTTTATGTTTTGTTACCTGGCTGGAAAGCACAAAATCAGTAAGAGCGAGCAAAGCTGCTAACTTGAGAATTCAGCCTTAACACCATCTCACATACACACTCAATTCCATTGTCATAAGAAAAGGCTTTGAGTTTCTGAGGGCACATATTCAAGACTGAAGAGGTTGTAAATTCAAGAAAGTAGCCTTGCTGACTGAAGTCTTCTCCATCACCTACACTTGCACTCCACATCCTACAGGAAAGAAAAGATCAGACCAAGCAAAGGAAAAGGGTACAAGGCAAAAATGAGAAAAGATAGAGGCCAGAAAATGACACAAAGAAATGCAGGGAATGGGAGCCACATACCAGTTACAGAGGGTTGAGAACTAGGTTTAGTAAATGAGAAATGCCTGTTTCACTGCCATGTCAGAAAGGCACACAAGCCTTCTGGAGAGCTTACATTAAGATGTGTAAGAGTAAAACCATGTTACAGATCACCATAACAGGAAATTGTTGCTTTAGCTGGTACATAAGCTGTATTTCCCTCTTGCCATGACGTAGGAAAAGGTTTAATCAGTCAGTCAATGGTATTTGAGTAATGCAAGCCAATATGTTGTAGGTTATAGTCCTGTACTGACTGACTGTCCTCAGCTACTCTGCACACCCATGTGAGCACTACACTACAGCAGAATTAATCTTCCTGAATTTGCAGAGTCCTGTGATAAACCTGTTTCCTGAAATGCAGCAAGTAAAAGCCATTAGGAGATATTTTAGCTGCTTAAATACCCCTTTGATCCTACCCCTAATTACGGTACTTAGAATGTTATTTTTAGTATCTCAGTAATTAGAAATATTTTCAACTTTGTATCATTCTTGAAGTTCTTGAAATATTTGAAAAGGATGGTGAAAAACAATGAATTGCACAAAAGGGGTAAATCACTGAAGGAGGTAGTGTAAAAAAAAAAAAAAAGTAGGGGTGGACAGGTTTGAAATCAGGATTGAAATTGTCTTCTGAGTGTGCTTTAGGTATTAAAGGAGACATTCTTTATGATGAAGATGGTGAAACGCTAGAACACATTGCCCAGAAAGGTGGTAGATGCCCCATCCCTGGAAACATTCAAGGCCAGGTTGGACAGGGCTCTGAGCATTCTGATCTAGTTGAAGATGTCCCTGCCCATTGCAGGCGGGTGGATAGGATGGTCTTTTAAGGTGCCTTCCAACCCAAACCATTCCATGACTCAACCCACACATCTGTCCTAGTCTGCTTAGCAACCCTTACAAAGGGCTGGGTTTCTTTCCCTTCTTGTATTACTTATTTTCCCAGATTTGAAACAAAATACTGTCTATATGTTAGTCTTTCATGGCTGTACCAGATGAACATTGTCAGCAAAACAAACTCTTGCCCAGGTCCTGCTCTATGCCTTTGCAGTTCCAGTTGGAGACGATTTCAGCAGATTCAGCCTGCAGAACACTGTTACTGCACTTCTGCAAAGGACAGTGTGGGCAGGAGACCGAGCTGGGAAGGGCTCTGCCAATGGACGTGGCCTCAGCAATCCCAGCACAAGACCAATCTACAACACAGAGCACACCACAGTCGGGTTCTAATCTCAGTGTTTCTGGAACATAGTGCAGTAAAACCACAACGCAAAACCCCACCAGAACACACAATCTGCCACCACCTCATCTTGCCTCTTAGCAGCTTGTTCACAGGGGAAGAGGAAAGTGTACTAAACTTTTTCTCATTTTTTCCCCCTCTCCTACCCCCACTTCTTTTCTCACAGCACACTACAAGTGAAAGTCTCGGAGCCGCAGAATTCAATAGACATGAACACAGAAAACGAACATTTGAAGTCCATAAAGATGTGCCTTAATCAGCCCACTGAGTGGAATCTGAGTTTTTCAGCAGCATCTCTCGCCAGCTGTAAAGTTTTTAACCAAAATCTCAAAACTGATGAGAACAAATAGATTGCAGCTGTTCTTGCACTATTATTTTGTACATTGTTCCTGATTTTTTTTTTCTGCTAAATAATAATCATTTATTACATTGATCTTGAAATGATCTTGTGTGATTTGGCTTTATATACTACTAGCATTATTCAGTTTGATGTACTTCTTTTTTTAAATACAAAGTTTCACATCTGACCATCATGAAATTCTTGCAGTACAAATTTATATCAGAATCGGATGTTCCCCTTTAATAGTATTGTGATTTTTCTATGTTCTTAAAATTTAATTATTTCCCAATTTTATTTTTGTGCACGAAAGTTAATATATTATGTAAGTTGTGGCATAGGTCACCATGTAAAGATTTATGGTAATAATTCAAACAAATCTGTAACAGGTGGAGACCGACTACCTCGAAGCAAAGCAGTACAAAGGTAAATTATCTGAGGAGATCTCCTTTACCAATGGATTGAAATGTATGGAAACACCAGTTTGTTTCAGCAGTATGCTTTCATCTTCACTTACCTTGAGAACTTCTGTGTGACAGTGTTTAATAACTGTAATGTCTAAAAAAAAGACCAAGCCTGCTGGAGAATCTCGTGAAAGATTGTCATTCAAATCTGTATCTGCACTTTTTGAGGTTTCTGCTAAATGGTCTTTCTTCCCCATTTGTTTTTATGAATTCATGCCTGCCACCAATTAAAATGGATGTAAATGCTCTTCCTATTTCATTTTTTCTGTGTACTTTGGAAATGCAATGTAAAATCAAAATTTTAAACTCTACTCAAAGAAGTAGTAAATGGTTGTAGCTGACTACATTGTAGACATTCCATGCTTAGATGATCTTTAGCAAGGTTCATGTACTTCATTCATCAAAACTTTATTATTAATAGAGCTATAACAAAAGTGTTAGAATAAAACCATATGATATATTTCTCTTTTCTGGAGTCATACATTCAATAGCTAGAGTAGAGGTTTCTTAATTCAACTTCATAATAAGTTGTCTGTCCTTTACTTGCCAAGAACTAATCTTCCAGAAGGAAATTTCCTTGGAAGACACCGTATTTTATAAAACAAAAGTTTTAAGGATTCACTTTAAAGTGAAGATGCAGTTCCCCTTTACAGAGGTTTCTTGGTTTGCAGGTGCAATCCATCAAATGAAATCAAAAGGTTGTTACAAATTCTGGTAAGTCTCCCAAGATCCTAATAGGATATTGAGGCACTGAAGAATCACACAGTGCAGAACATGATTACAAGAATAAACATTCATCATCACACTGCACCGCCTAGAGGGTCTCTGTGTATCTCAACTGTTTAATGCATGTGGAGTTTATGTGTCAAGAAAGCCAAAAGGAGAATTATGTCCCAGGGGAGAGACAATGACTTCAGTGGAGCCTCACCAAAAGCACAAGGAACAGTAAGGAGTGGGGAGGGACATCGGAGTCTTACAAGCACTGGAGCCACTGCAGTTGGTATCTTGTTTGTGTGCCCACAGGAGGAGATGCCTGTGGATTTTCTCATTTCAAAGACCCAGTAAATACCAGAACTTTTCTGTTTTGAACATCTCCCTCAGCTCCAAGCAGCAGCCTGCTTTTGTTATTCTTTGAATCACATTGAGTTTTAATTGGTCAGATGGGAGTCAGCTCAGGCACAACCCAAGCTCACCAGCCCCAGCTATTAAGTCAGACAACAACACTAGAAAAAGAAACACTGATGCAGCACTCACCGTTCAGCTTGCACAGAAAGCCTTTTACAGGGAGCTGGGCAGGCACACTGCCCAGAAGGGCTGGAAATTCAGTGCCAATTGCTGGTCAGGTTTCTAGCCTGAAAGGATCACAGGGTAATTCAGACACAGAAGAACATCAAGGAAGATCCATAGCTGTACATCCTCCTAAAAGGCAGACAGTTGTGAGGACTTCACCCAGTCGTGTTCTAAACTAGGACAGAGCCTGTACAGCCTCTCCAGGCAACTTGTTCCAGCAGTTAACCTATTCCACTGCCTTTTTCACCTTATATTCTGGTCTGAGTTTCAATTTATACCTGTTGTTTTTTATCCTCCCACCACCATATGCAACAAAGAGCCCAATTCCATCTCTTCACCAGACTCCTTGCAAGTAACTGAGGATCTTCCCAACACCCGCAGACTGAACAAGCCCAGCTCCCTGAGCCTCTCCCCATAGGGCAAGCACTACAGTCCCACACCAGCCCGGGTGTCTCCATTTGGGCAGAGTCTTGTCTGCTATAAACACACACCAGTCAAGCCACATCCACAGCAAAGCACCTACAGGTAATTCAGGCACCAGTTGTTCAAAGTGTATTAGTGGTTGAAGAGCAGATCACTCAAGAGAGGGAGGATGTGAGAAATCTTCTAACTGAAATTTAAAAAATAAAAAAACCCCACACTTTAAAGCTCCAGGGAAGCTCTGATTGACAATCAGCTGAGAAAAACTAAACTATATATTTTGCCCATTTAACTGTGTTCAGGCAGCATTCAAAGGGGAAGAGAATCTCTGATCTCAAGTGCTTGCATGTACACAAACTCACTACAAACCAATTTGGGGATTTGAGAAGAGGGAGTTCAGAACCTCAAAATTCCGTTTAAAATGACGAATATAAATAATTTATCACAGTTACAGAACCTTCTGAATAACAAGTATCAGCAGAAAAGTGTGTCATGGCATTTTGCAATTTGACAAGTTTCCAACAAAAACTGCAAAGGAGGAAAAGCAACATAATCCTGTCTGTTTCCTATATGCAAGCTTGGAAACAGCACAGTGGTTTGGGCATTACACTTTGGGAACACTACTTTTCACTTATTTCACTTGTGTCCCCTAAATGGTTTCTGAGAATTCACAAAGATCATTTATAGTATATTTACCTATTTTAAATGCAAGTTCCTTAGAAAGCTGCATTTGGCATCAGTAGCTGAAATGCGCATCAAGCAATTGACATGTCTCCGAATGCCTCAGAAATTATCCATAATGGAACAGTCGTGACTGACCAAGTGTTTCTGTCTCCAGAGTGAATTTGCTCAGCCACCAGCGACTACTTCATGCAGTTTAATCCTCTATTGTCCTGCAGAACTCACAACCATTCCTAGATATGTCATTAGAAAAAGGTTTTGAACTTCAAAGCTAGAAAGCAATCACAATTGGATGCTACTTTAAAAAAACAGAACACAAACCCTAGAGTATGGAATTTTTTTTCTTTCTGTACTTAAATATTCCTTTCCTTACTAGATCTTATTTTGTACCACAAATATTTTTATGCTTTCCTAAAAGCACCTCACTGATTTTATATAACAAGGTAAAGATCAGTAGAATTCCAGAGTTCACTTTATAATATCAGTTACTCAGTTCTACTGCTTTGACATTTTTTAATGGAGTGAACACACATCTGCAGGAAGCAGAATTCCCAATTAAGATCAACTCTGGTTTACATTAATGTGAACAGTAAGTATGTGCATCTGCTGACCAGGTTTCACTGTTATAAAACCTTATAAAATGAAGAGGGAGGTCCATTCAAAATTGCTGCCATCACAAGAAACCACTCCAAGTCAAACCCTCTGCTAATGTTAAATATCAAAACAGCTTTAACTATTGACTACTTAGCACCAACAACAATTTTTCTTTGCAGATAAGAGGCAGCATTCTCTATAAACTAAAAAAATCCAAGTTTTCATCAGGTAATATTTTAATATATTTTAATACATGAATGATGGACTTCATATTGGGAAAGTAGTTAAAAGCATTAAAGAACTAATCTAAATCTAGAATTACAAAAAGAGTTAAATATGACTAACAAGAAAAAAAAAAAAAATCTTATTTTTCAAGTCTGATGTTAACTACCAGCACTGGGAAAGGGCACTTTCTCTTCTTTTGTCTTCAGTTCTCCACTTCCTCATCCAAAAGCCTTGAAAGATTCATTCTTGTTTTTTCAAGTGCCAATGTTTTTGCTCGTCTTGGAGGCCTTGAACTTGACACTGGGACTGATTCTGGAACTTCATCACAACTGAAATACAGGATATTTAAAAGTAAGGCGAAAAATACTAAGCAAACTGGAGAGTTTTTATATTATCAAATTTTAAACATGGTCTTAGAGAACAAAAGTACTTCTTACCAGTTATAAACTTTTTATTTTTTGAGAAGAGTATGTCAAGTGTTTTCCAAGTGATATTAGCAGGATCAGTAAAGATAACCAAGTGATAAGCAGTTGAAAAACAAGCATAACTCCCAAAGACTAAGTGAAATCAAAGTAAATACACCAAATAGGCAAAAGGGAGTGGACTGACCCTGGTCACCCTAAAGTCCATGAGTTACTTGCTTGAGAAAAAGTGAGCAGAAATAAAAATTAAGATAATGCTTTTAATCCTACAAGATCATGATGAAAGAAATCCACTATCAATATTCACTTCTCAGTCATTTCTAGAAGTCATTTTTTTATCAACTATATGTTGGAAAACGTGTAAAACTGTGAAGGGGGAAAAAGAATTTAAATTAAAAAAAATTTACTCCTCCACAGAACAGATTAAAAAAGCAGAAAGTGATTGGAAGAAGAACAATAATGTAAACCAAAAATCTAACTTTTGTCAGCTAGAATATATGTTGACTCAACACACCAAATGTATGCTAAAAAAATGCTACAGGCTCTTTTACAAATCCTGCCACTGTTTCAAAAGTATCAGTTCAAGGAAAGTTTTTTTCTTAAATATTTATCTGTGTTTTAGAAAGAGAGGATATCAAAGGTACAAGTCTAGGAAAGAAAACATTTGAATTAAACCTCTTCGCTGGAAGAGAAATCATGGTTTTGATGGTGGAGAGCCAAGGATTTACCTTTTGTGTCTGGATTTTACACTTGTGCCAGTTTTTCTTCTGCTCACAGACCTCACCTCTGCTGCCGCTTTCCGCTGTCCTATAAAGCAAAAATCTCTTTTCATATCATGACACCATTTCTTTTCTTAGACTAGTTTTGTATCTTTCTTCAGTGATTGATAGTGCATTGAAACAGAAACATGCAGTCAGCACAGACAGAATGTGGTCACAAAACAAAAGCAACAACAAAAAACCCACAATTTACCACTTCTCCCAGAATCACTTGTTTGTTACTGGCAGGGGCTGTGGCCAGGTTATCTGGAAATCCTGCAGTCAGTCTTCTTATCTTTCTTTTTTAAAAATCTGTTATTTGGGTGAGGCTAACAGCACAAAAATTTCCACAAAACAGACTCCTTTAATCTTTTAACAAATAAATTGTAAAAACTATAACAGAGTATGAATGGCTTTTATATCTATACATTCACAAAAAGTATGAAATTATTTTATTAAAAGCAATTAATATTGTAGCCAGTGTACCTTTACCAGTTTTGTCTCTTGTGGATTTTAATTTTGCAGTTTCTTTAACTTCATTAACTGGAGTATGAAGAGCATCTTTATTATTTTCTGTTAAACAGAATAGAACATGCAAAGTCAAATTAAAGTACCAGTATTATCTACAGTACCAGTATTTTAAATTTTGGCTGTTATATAAAAAAGCCACACAACCTAACCCCACTTTTTCTTTAAAACAGAAACTAGATATTAAGGCTAGCAGGAAGCTTTAAATGTCACCCAGCTAATGGATGTTACAGCAAGACCCCTTCTCAATCACCTACCAAAAGTCTTGGAAGTTTGGGGAGGTGCCTGCTGACTGGAAGCCAGCCAGTGTCATTCCAGTTTATAAAAAGGCATGAGGAAAGACCCAGGGATCTACAGACCTGTTAGTTTAACCTCAGCTTCTGGAAAAATTAGAGAGAAGATCATGCTGGGTCGAATCACTGTATCATTAAGGTTGAAACAGACCTGCAAGATCATCAAGTCCATCCTTTGATTGAACACCACCTTGTCAACTAAACCATATGGCAAAGTGCCATGTCCACCCAGGGACGGTAACTCCACCACTTCTCTGAGCAGCCTGTTCCGATGCTTATCCATTCTTTCAGTGAAGAAATTCCTCCTAATACCCAACCCGAACCTCCCCAGCACAACTTGAGGCCATTTCCCCTTGTACTGTTGCTCATTTTCTGGAAGAAGAAGCCAACCCCCACCTCACCTTTCTGGCAGTTGTAGAGATCAATAAGGTCTCCTCTGACCCTCCTTTTCTCCAGACTGAACACCCCCTCAGCTGCTCCTTGCAGGACTTATGTCCCAGACCCTTCGAAAATTTGTAATCCCACAAATTTGAAGCAGTAAATGCAGCATAATTTTTAATGACCCCAAGTGTATTGAGGAAGGGATAGGAGAAGGAAAGGGAACAATGCTTTTCTCCTGCTTTTCAAAAGTGCTAAAAAATCCTCCTTCATGACAAATTCATATCAAAAAGCATTATCAGATGTTAGCCAAAAACATTGCAACTATTTACTCAAAAGCATACTTCCAACTTCCCATCCAAGAAATATTTGAAGACATAAACATAGAAGACAGAAGAAATTAAACTACTCGACACTTCCAGAAAAAAAAATTAAAGCCTTTAAATAATGCATTAAAAAGATAAATAATTAAAAGAAATGTTAAAAGATCACATGATCTGCTTAAAACAGCTGCATATCAATATTTTTGCTTTGCTGCTGCAAGCAAACCTAACAAAGTTCATCCAATTGCTCTTCTGTTGAATAAACTATTCCAGCTTCTGAGCCCCCAGCACAATGTACAGTGCTAGGATATGTGCAAAGCCTTCCAGCTACTTCCACTTCAAGCTCTTAAATAGCCGTAGAAACAAATGTGGCTCCAAGAGATGAGCTGGCAAAAAGGACAGACTGGTGTTAGCACTGAAGGCATCAGCTCTATCCTGCTCTAACACAGCCTGCAGAACCACAGGCATGGAAACTGCAAAGCCTAGGAACCCCACCCAGCACTTCTTTCTTCCTCCAGGTTAGCAAGTCACATTCTAAAGAGTTACTCAGCATCAGTATTTAGCAGGCAGAAGAGTGTGCCAAACATTTAAAACAAAACATTTTAACACTGTTTTTGTTAAAAAGGAGTTGCAGAGCAGAGCTTAAGATGCAGAATACAGCACTATTCATACCAGAGTAATATGGCAGAATCTGAGCAAAAAGCAACACAAAATGGAAAACATGTAAGTACAAATATTTTAAATTGTGTGCATATTTACTATATGTTACCTTTTGCTGTTTTTTCAAAAAGTAGATTAATTTAATGAAGAAAAACTAAAACTTATTTTCATAACATCTGAACAATTCACTGAATTGTACACCTGCTACTGTACCACACCTCTCCTGAATTACCTTCTTCATTGTGAACAGTATTTTCTGGCAATGTGATGTCAGCATCCTGTGTCCTTTCAGAGAGACCTGTTTCCTCAGTGTTTCCAGAGTGGGTTTTGCCCACATTCAGGTCCTTGGTCAAGTTCATCTTGATCTTCTCAATGGCTCTTTGACAGAGTTTATCTTTTACTTCCTGGAGAGCAGATATTTAATGTTAAATGCTACTTAATTTTATAACTATTTATTTTAGTCATTAAATTTACCTTCTAATGGGATTAGTTAAGTTTACTGGACAAAGGATACAATGTGTGACGTGAAAATGATCAAGTTGAAAGTATAAACACTGTCTCCATCAACACCAGGCACTGAACTCCCATATTTTATTTTTTTTTTAAAGGAAACCTGAAAAAGCAACTGGACTTGGAGTATAGCTATCTCTGGATGATATACTGGATTCAGCAGTTCTTTCAACATTTCTGTATACCATGGTGTTCATCTGTCACACTTCCAAATTCTACTTTTTTTTTTTCCATATTAATCAAAGCACCAAAGTAAAAACTCTTGTAATCAATCCCTTCCCACTTCATCTTAAATCAAGCACCCTTTTCATGTTGCCTAATGATCTTCCAATTAGGTTGTAAGTTTAGGTGTAAAATTTCAGCTGTTAATAATTAACTAAAGATAAGCCATCCAAACTGCAGAAGACTTAATATTGAGTTTTATTTTAATGTGAAAAAATTAACTACATCACAGTTATCAAAAGGTCTTACTGTACTGGAACGTATCAAATTGGGGACACTGTTCCACCCTGGTTATACTGTCTATGGTTTATGCAGTGTTATCAGCTAATTTCATAAATGACTCAAAGTTAATTCTCAAAGATGGGTTAAAAGAAATTCCAGTCACATCATCATAGTAAACAAAAGGCACTTAATTTTCAAGTGTATCAGAATATTAGATTGCTAATGAATAAAAAAATTAAGAAGCATGCTACTTATGTAGTACCTCTAGAATCTCATTGAGCAACATCAGAAGATTCTCTGTGGAAGAATTACTGAGTTCTAGTGAATTTAAAGCTTTTGCATAAATACGGACTTCTGGTGCAGTTGGGTCCGTCAGGATTTCATTGCAAATTTTCAAGGCTAAACTATCATGCACTGTTAACTCCTGTAAAGGAAAAAAATTAGGTATCAGACATTTTGTTGGGAACTATTTACAAGAGACAGCAGTGAGACCGTTCCGATTTAAGCAGTTGTCTCACTCATTTACAGAGTAAACGTTTTCCTAAAATGCAGTATTTTTAGTACATACACCAAAGGATTTTTATGAATACTTTTCCCAGTAAAGACACTTAGCCATGAAGCAAGGTCCTACTAGCATTTTTTAATTGGAAGAGGGTGGGGAGACTGGGGGAGTGGGGGTGCAGGGGAGGTGGGAGGGCAAATGTCAAGCTGAAAGATTTGGTTACCTGAGCAGTTGCTCATTTAATCCATCTGCTGGCACTGAGAATCTGAGATCCAGACAGGCAGCAGTAAGCAAGGTGGGGCACGTCTTTAGACACAAACACTCTTTGCCTACAGTTTAACATATTGTACCTGATAGTCCTGAGACTTTTTAGACTGACATTTCAGTGCACTTGGTCTCGTCAGGTCCACTAACAGTTCAGAAACATTACTGGCATCTACTTCAGCCAAAGGTGACGTTGCAGGAGCATTTAGCAACGTTTGCAGAGTTGGAAGATAAGCTTCTTCAAAGCACTCCTGGTTAGACCTGTTTCAATGGAATCAAATATTAGTGCTATAAAAAGACAAAACTGTTTTCTCTTCCATGATGAAAGTTGACCGACCCATTACAATACCTCAGTCAAAACAAAGTGGGAGCCACCAACCTTAGTAGCAACAGCCAGTGAGATCAAGATATCAAAACTGCTTCACAGAACCAATTAAAGTTTTAGCACATGGTATTTTAAGCAAGTTTTAAGTAACACTTCCTTCCTCTGAAGGATTTGAACATTCATCCTTAATACTGAAAATCTAACTGCTATATACAGACATATCTGCTCTTAAGGGACAAGAGAATACATTTACATAAACATATTTATCTAAATCTTTTTTTTAGATTAATCTTGTCTTCTGTTCATTCCTCCTTCCTGCTAGCATTTTTCTTTGGCCGTAGCTTTCATTGTGTAAGAAAGCAAGGAAGTCTGGCAAAAAAAAATATGCAGTGGCTAACAAGATTTTTGGAAGAAATACTCATGTTTTTTCTCAGAATAGTTCGTAACTCCTGCCAAACAAGCCTAAAAATATGTTGCACTTGGTTCTGCAGCAAGTTTTCTAAAAGTGTAGTTCCACAAGATTTGTCAAAACAATTTAAAAGGTAAAGATGTTGAAAAGTACAAGGTACTAGTTGAAGTGAAACCTTTGCTGTTTCTGATATTTATTAACTTCCTATTTGGACCCAACATAACTACAGGAGAAAACTAAGAAACTAATTTCAAAACAGCAGATTGTTTGCTGCTGGATTACTGAGCCAAACCAGCTGATCAGAAGACCTTTTGAGCACTACAAAAAAGCGCAAGCAAGAACCCTCCCTTTCAGCAGCGGCTTTAAGGCTTTAGATTGGCTCAAGCATAGCTGAAGTATCATTCAGATTATTTCCTGTAAATTAAAAGTAAAGTAAAGGAAAAAAGTCTAGTAACATAAAGGCACCAGGCAGAAGTTTCTCCTCTTAGGCCGCTAGAGAGTTTAATACTGTTTAGAAAAAATTCCACAAATAAGAACTGTTCACTGGTTACAGGATCTTGTCCCTGTTCTAGCATACTATGCCACTCTCCTGACATGACAGACTATTTTTAAAAGTCAGCATCAACATTTTTTCCTCAGAATTCAAATATTTTGTTTCAAAAAGTAAGCCTCTTGATTATATCTGTTACCAGATGGTCAACAGACCAGCACCCAGAAAACAAATGGAAATTTAAAATTCGGTAAGAGATCAGTACCAGAATTAGATATAAACCTCAGCCAAATCTCATTTATTACCCAAGTTCTCCTTTTCTAAACGCCAACTTTGCAGACAGTCTCTATTACACATGGTATTTAATAATTATCTTCTAAAGATACAGCATTGGTAACTGAAAATACTAAATTATTAACCTTAAAATGGACCATTTGCGATCCAGGACACAGACAGTGTTTTGAGACAGAAAATAAATGAGATTTCCTAACTAAACAGATTTCCAACCAATGCGCCAGACAAAGTCTTAGGATTTTTTCCTCCACTGATTTTTCTGATTTTTGCTTAAAACATACACCATGCTCTTTCAAGACAAAGATCATCTATAAGGTGCCAGAAGTTGCCTCATTTGCAAATGACTTGGAAAGACACCGAATTATTCAGGTGGGCAATCATTAATACTCATTAAAAAAAATTTTAAAAAGAGAAATTCCCAGCATCAGAAGACAACATTCACAAGTAAAATATTATCAATGTTTAAAGCTTAAATTCATTACCTCATATCAGAATACTGGAACCATATGAAATTATTTTTCCTGTCACTTATTTTCAAAAGAACTTAAGTAGGGAAAACCCCATTCTGGAGGAGACTGCATTTTTCCTTTTTTTCCTGACAACAGTCAAAATACATTTGTTAGGGTTTTCTGCCTCTCCAAACAACTCCCATTTGAACTACTCCTCTTAATGTGGCAATGTATAGGCCACAAAAATTTAATTCAATTTGGTTTGAAAAATAGATAAAGTAACACTTAATCCACCTAAATGAAAACTTAACCATAAAGAAAAGCAAATAAATACTCAGTTTGTTTAACTCACTAAAACCACTAACAGCAACTGAAAAGGAAGTTCAACATTTTTTTGGTTCAGGTGAAAGGAGGTGAGAATTGCTGTTTAAGGTCCTATTCCCTTACATAAGCTCTCTATCTCCTTTTGTCCACTACCAAAATAAACAGATTTTGAATCTGCTGTGAATTTAAATTGGAGTATTCTTTGATTCAAAACCAAAACAAACCCCAAACCACAACCCACCAGCTTGCTGCTTTGATATCTGCTGGGCACTGATTATTTTCTTCTGAAGCATTCCTGCTAGCTACCTTTTAGTGACACTTCAAAGCCTACCTGTAGTGCTCAACAGCATAAATAAGTAAAGCACATCTTTTTAAATTAATATTTTATTTAGTATCTTGGAGAACAGCTTCAATTATAGGCTTAGGAAAGAAAAAAAAAGTGGAAGGCCACAGGGGTAAAAGGGAATTAACAGGAAGTCTGCAGAATAGTCACAGGTTGAGATTATGTACTTTCAAAAGAAATAGGCACAGAAGGCTGAATTAGACCTAATTTGCATTTGTGCAATTTCTACTAGCAAAACACCAAAAAACGTTCCTAAAGCCGCTCGATCAATGTATATTGTCACATAAAAAAATTACAAAGGCCATTACCTATTTGCGTAAGCAAATAAAGGGAAGAATACTCCTAGGCAGTGTCGAAGCCGAGTATCCTCTTCAGTCACAGGATTATACCACAACAAAACAAGGCGAGAGAGCAACTTGGCACTGATCAGCCTCCCAGAGAACATTAGCTTGGCAATGCCTTCTGCAGCTTCTGTCCTAAGTTCTGAAATCTGGAGACAGAAATCATCACAAACACAACACAGTAACCGCAGTGGTTTTCACTAATATTTTCTAGTAATAGTCTACATCCTACCTTGCCAATCAATTCTCTACATTCATATATTTGCACCTGCACAGATTTCAAAGCCAGCTCAAGAGTATTGTTAGTCTGCATCAGTGACAAACTTGTAGTCATCTTCTAGGACAACTATTTTAACATTAGACCATTAATTTCAATTATGCATCACATACTATTCACATACAACCTAATGGGATGGTAAGCCATCCACAAAAACAATTTTAAAACAGAACAAAGGCAAATTTTGTAGCAATCCTTACCTCACTGTCTAAGAAACCAGAAAGTAGCTTCAGAAGGCTGTGAACTGTGGCAGTCTCCTCTTCCTCCTCTATTGTTCTGCTTTCATCCTCACCATTTTCAGTTCTAACGTGTGCACTTTCACTTTGAGACTCATTGCCTCCTCTGGTTTTAAAAGGCTCAATTCCAAACAGCATTAGTTGATCAAAGATTGCCTTTAAAGCACTGAGCTTTACCTTTATATTATCTATTTGTAAAACCTAGGTTTAATGAAGAAAATACATACATCAATTTCCAGTAGACCACCAATGTTAAAATTCAGCATGAGATTTTTTTGCTTTAAGAAGATTATTAATTTGGGAAACTTTTTATAATACTTGAGACAATTTTCAGATTTTAGGAAAGTGTGATACAAGTTTAAATCTGAATTTATAATACAGTCTGGGAAATAATTTATCAAGTTATGCAATTTGCATTACATAAAATCAATTGAATTTCACTCATGGAGTGAGCATGCATGTGTGAGATGTAATTTTACTGTTCAACTTATAAAGAGACACTAGACAAAGAGAAAGTCTGTTTGCCTGTGGTAGTTCCAGAGTATCAGGTATTACAGAAAGACAGCTTAAAAAAAGTACAGCTTAATTAAAATCAACAGTATTTCAAAAGGCAACAGGGAGTAAGATAGCAATGAAAGTCAATGTTGCATAGGTTACTATATGCATTATAGTTCAAATTAGCATTCAAGTCAAACCATACCATGGGTGGGTCAACCTAGAGATTCTAGATCTGTTTTGTTTTGTGGTGGCAGCCTAACAAAAGACTGTGGGGTTTAGTACCTACACCATAGTCACCTAAGTCTAAAATCTAAGTTACTAAAACAACTGAAATCCTTCATAAGCAAACTTTTTTTAATGAGACATACCGAAAGGTAAATTAAAACCAACAATATATGTTAACATTTTAGGAACACAAAGTTCTCTTACTATGGTGACTGACAGCTCTACCATCTTGTCTTAGCTGAGCATCTCAGCTCAACATCTGCTGTCATTTCTCCAGTGTCTACATGAACACACCCCTAATAACGCACAATGGCCACCTACATGACTCTCAAAGCCAGAGTCAAAAAAGTTAACAAGTGTCATCTTTGATATCATTAGCTCGGCATCAGAACATTTACCACAAGGGTGGGAGATGCAGGACATGATCACAGGTAAGTACGTAACAGAAATGTGAAAACAGTCACTTTAGTTTGGTTTCCCAAGGAAGGCTTAGAGTATCCTATAGCTTCTCTTTTCTATATTGGATAACATAAATACATGACTGATTTCAACCAGATTTGGAAGAGAAAGGAGATCTTACAGATAAGGAATTCCTAGAAACTTTTGAGACAACAGGTGACCTTACAAAGGAAAGGTATGCTAATACCAAGATAAAATACAAGCTTGAATATTATTAGACATCAAAAAAATCTACATTAAAGCACACTCTCCAGATCCAGATCGTCAGGAAATCAGGAATCACTGATTCTCAAAGAGCATCTCTATGTATAAGAGTTTGGAACAGCTACAAGGCCAGTTTTATTTACTAAGGCACAAAGACCATAATTCCATTTCCAATCAGATATTTTACCTGTAGCAGCAATGGAAGCTGTTGCTGGGCAAATTCTTTGTTCTGAAGGGTACAGCAACCCAAACACAGAACTGCCATATTTCTCACAGCTGGATGGACATTAGTTATGCCAGGAAGTATCTGAAAACAATAATATTATACTTTATAGTTGAAATACATAAATTGACAATAAAAATATTGACTACTAAATGTGCTTACCCTGAAAATAAAAATAATTTAGTTTGATACAAGTTTGGAAAGTGGCAACTACCAAATACTCTGTTTATCTAGATATAAACAGAAGCAGACTGAGTATGCTGTTTGAAATCAGCAATGAAATAATGGCAAAAGTCACATGACTGCTTTCCTCTGTAGTTGTTTTTAAGAAATATTTGTTTTCAAACAAAATGGAGTTGATTGCCCCTTGAAATAAAAACACACAACAACAAACCTACACATTTCTTCATAAAAGACATTAACATTGTTGCAGAGAAACAATACCCACATTACCAACTACAGATGCCACTTTGATGTGCTTGGAATAGTTTTGAGAAGACAATTGTAAAAATCCACACAATAGAAAAGCCGAGCTAAATACAGTGTGAACACTACAATCGCATCTTTTATACTTTTGAACTTGTTAAGGAGTTCAAGTTTAAAAACAAAACACAAACAAGTATTCCAAATCACTTCATACATGAAAATCCAGCAGGAACATCAATACAAAAGCAGGATCTTAGACAAAGAAAAGAGGGATAAACAACACATGTGAAAATTAAAGGAAGACCAAATTGAAAAAAAAAAGGCTTCTGGGATACACAACACTAATTAGGATTTCTAAGAATACTTCTATACATCTGCAACAAATCAGGTGTGGCTGCACTACATTTAAACAATTTTCCCTGCAGGCTGAATTCTAAGAATTCCAATTCCAAGGTTATCCAGTCCATTTTCTCCTTATCAGATGATCAAATCCAAATTCCTACGAAGAATTATATAAACAGACTAAATAGATATATCCTAAGAATTCTTGTCTCAAGAGACACCAGAGATACAAGGCTGTTCCTATGTACCTAATCATTCCATAATATTTATTTTTCTTGAACTTGCTCAGTCTTCCTTGAAATTTGTCCCAGTGCTCACCATGCACACACTCTGCAACAAGGAATTCCACGGATTATATATTAGGTAAAGAAGCAATTCATTTGTTTTGAGCTTGCTAATGGATAGGTTTATGGGGTGACCAACCAATCCTTACTCACTTTCTCCAACGTCTTACCACCTCTGCCCTCTCTCAAGCCCCAGCCTTAAGTCCCCTCAAATAGGTTACAAAGAGGTGACCTATTCAGACATTCTTCCATAGAAGCCATTCCATACTTTTCCTTGCTGCCTTTCTCAATTACTCCCAATACCAACTTGAAATATAAACTTTCTAAATGGATCACAATTGCAGAGTATTCTGATGTGGGTGCACCATTCATACAATGGCACATTACTTTTTTCCATTTTTTGTTTGCATGCTCAGTAACAGTTAAAAGCCTGTGATATTTAGGAATGTTCATCTTAAAATCCATAGTATTCACAAGGAAAACTAGGAAGTATATCTTGTAAACTACAAGAGGCCATAATGCCACTGCCCTTATTTTTCCATACAAAAATATTTTGCTCTTCAAAGGTGCTAAGAAAACAGAGTGGGCTGAGAGGGGAATCTTTCCTTGTACATGGAGGGAAAGAAAGGTCTATATGAGTTCCAGTCTTTCTGAGATAAAAAGCTTTCGACTAGAAACAAACAAACTAAAATAAAGCCAAAACAAACAAAAATGTTAAAAGTTCTCTATTAGAGCTCTTACAACTTTGGCTGATAGAAAATCCAAGTAATTAAGGGCAGTAAGCAGACATCTAAGCACCCCACTTGGCACAGCATAACTTAGCCCTGTCCAGCACTGTCATACATTAGTCAAATATTTATCATATTCCTGCTGTATTTTAGTATCTCTCTGCCACAACCAGTTCTGGCATAGATGCTCGGAACAGCATTATCTGCACTCACCTCCAAGACACTGGGTTCTCAGAAGGCTTAAAAGCACGAAGCACAGCACTACAGATACAGCAAAGTGATTGTGAAATAATCACAAAGCATCCTGCCAGCATCCAAGGGCCAGCTCTGATGTATCCATTTTCATTATAATATAAACAGTACTTTTTATTCCTACATACCAGAGATTGAATGATTTCATTCATGGTTGGACTGATTCCTTTAGAAAGGGACATGACCTTCAGAAGCTCATAACACATCATCAGACACTTCAACAGTGTTTCAGGATCACTCTTCAAGCGGGTCAGGGAAAAGAGAAAAACATTATCAATACAAATGTTAGTGTAATAAGAAGAATGGGGCCATTAATCATAATTTGTCCCTGCTCAAATAAACACTTCCTGTCCACTACACATTAGTTGTGCAAGAATATTAATCATCATCTGTCTACAAACTACTAGGAAAATAGATTCTTTTTCATGTTTTCAGCTAGTTAGGAGTAAAAGGAGTAAGAACAAGACCCTTTTAGAATACTTTAGTTATTCAAGGACAAAAGAACAGTTTAACTACAACTCATTTTTTGCTAGAGGACATAATCAGCTTCTGTACTTGCAGAAAGAGAATACTAATACCGTATATGTTTGTTTTCAATTTCAAAAATGTAGATGAGACAAGGCCAAGTTACACTTTCTTTTAAAACTAGGAATAAATGTTAAATCATAACCAGCACTTAGAAATACAAGAAGGGAAGAGACCTTCTCCACACGCATTTCTTTAATTTCAGGTTGTTCTGCTGCTTTTATCAGACCATTTTTTGTGCATTCCAACTCAGTTATTTGCTCTTTTAATACAGATGCTCTATTAAAGTCCTGCAGAGTAATGCATTCTTCCAAAGCTTGTTTTGCTTCAAAAAGTTTCACTTTTATTTCAGCCAACTGAAATGCAAAGTAAAAACAAAATGAGTATAATAACCTTCATGGTATTAGCCAACAATACACTACTGACACTAGCCAATAACACCCTACTATGTAAGACTCTAGACAGAGAAGCTTAAAAAATATTTTTCTTGTTATCAGCTTACCTTAAGCTCCCTCTTTCTTATTTCAGCTGCATCAACAGGCTGGTCGACTACAACAATTGGTTCACGAACCTCTGAAATAATTTCTGCAATCTGTTGTTACAAACAGTGTATTAGTGCCATTCATTTCAGCTCAGATGTATATTGAAAAACTATTGCACATCTGTGCAGTTTCTCTCAACAGCTCATATTCCCTGCAAATAAAACCTCAGTTTGTCAATACGTAGTCAATACATACACCATGAGTCTGCTCTTTTCTCCCATTCAGCTGGGAAAGCAAAGAATGAGAAGACCACATTATCCATTAAGTTCAGCTGTTTCTACTCCAACAGTTCTCCTGCATTATCTCTCCCCTCTAGATCTGAACACATGCTTTAAAAAGAATTGCTGGTAACAAAAGTAAGGTTTTTCATCTGATACTACTTCAATCAAAATACAACGGAGATAAACTACCATATGAAGTAGAAGAAGCAATATAAGCTATTTAATTTCAAGTCAAATATGCACACAGAACTAGAAACACAACTAGGCTTAGAGTTTCTCAGTGGGTTTAGGATTTTCCCTTAAAGTCGGACCCATTATGTAAATACAAAATGAGATGAAACACAACAAGAACTAAAGACTGAATGAGACCGGATGGTCTTAATTTGATTTATTTCATATCAGATCACCTCAGTTTAACTTCCTGTCAATCTACACCAAATCAATAGAATGCATTGATTCAGTTTATTTCACAAGAAGATTAGAAATTCACACATTTACCATTGCTGTTGTATGATAATGCTGCCATTACCATCGTAATGGCATAGTTCTTTCATCATAACCACAGAACCAACCTCTATCTCAGCTTTACCCACTGGGATGACGTTTTTCCAAAAGTGATCTCTGTCCTTAAGTCTAGGGTTCATTTAAAATATTTGAGCAAAATCAAGGGTCTGCTTTTCTGGAGTCAACTTTAAATAATTGCACTACATTTAAGGAGACTACTATATAAAATACTTTCCTTACATGGGGTTTTAGTACCTATCTGAGCTACCAGGAAGGAAAAGAAATATGAAAGTGGAAAATTGCATTATTCTCACTTTGAATGTTTCAGTTAAAATGCTTTGGATCTAATACAATAAAGTATTCTGGAACAGGCTATTGAAGTGTAACACTTTCCTAGTTTGAGGATTACATTTACACCACCACCAAATCTCTAAAGATAAAGTTCTCTAGACAACCACAAAATGCAGCTATGCTAAAAAAAAAAAAAAGGCGGGGGGAAGATATAAATGCTTTTCCAAGCTAAAATATTTTAAACCAAATATTTCTGTTACAATGCTTAAAAAAAGCTGTTTGATATATGGGAAGGCAGAGCCTAGAAAACAATAAGCTTTTAGAATTACTTACAATTTGAATCCTTCTGTCATCATCCTTAACAATACTAAGCAATCTTTCAACAAGCAGAGGTGTAAGTGCTGCTGAAGTTGCAGGTAGAATGAGAATCTTTTGCAAAATAACTAACAGATGCTTTCTGCATTAGAGAAAAAAAAAACACAATGTTTGCTTATTCAAGAAAATGGAACATGTAAGAGTTAATCTTACCAGCTTCGAACTAGTGTGATGAAAACTTTATAAACATTACGAAAGAAACTTCTCCATAGCAACATTAACTGCTAAATATATTTTCTTACTTAGCAATGTTTGTCTTTTCCCAATTTTACCTGATTTTTCTTGATTAGAAAATGCTGGATTTTTTAATCAGGTGTCACTACTGTCCAAAGAAAAGTCACACCAGAAGAAAACAGAATCAATACTGTAGAATGCTTTCACAGAAATTATCTGGCTGAAAACTAAAAAAAAATTACAAGTTAAACTACCCTGCCAGTCTGGCACACATACACGCATTCCACAGAGAGTTTCAAATTACTGCAGTGTTTATATTATCATAACTGCAATTTTCACAAAATGCCTGTGATGGTATGAATTTCCAAATTTATTCACTCATCTTACTTCACACCAAAAGGCCATCCAAATTATAGGAATGATTCAGTTAACACAGTCCAATTTAGCTTGGCATCTAAGACCTTTTAGGCCCTAGCAGAATATAGCTTAAAAAGACATGAAACACACAGGCTATTTGTTACAAGTCATCTGCTGCTAAATTATCCATTTTTCTCCTTTTATTTTTTATAAACTATGCTGCAAATAACCTTGTAACTTCATAATCTCTAGAATACTTTATGAGAACAACTGAATTTGTTCTCCACAAACAATGTTGAATTTGCATTAAAACTTACTTTTCTGTAAAAGTAAGCAGACAGTATTTGGCACACTTTTAGAACCAATTCCATTAGAGAGACTGCTTTTTTTTTTTTCCAGCTAGCATCAGAACTGTATTTTGTCTGATTGATCAGGTTATTGTCCCAGAGGTTCTATGCCTGACCACAGGCACGAGTGTCAGAAGCTTAATAACACAGATTTGATATTTAAGTTTACCTTCCTCCCTCTTCCATGGTATCCATGCAGCCAATGATAAGAATCAGTTGCTGACCTATAAATTCTTTTGTCATCATGTTTTCAAAACAATTAAAGTCTTCTTTTTGTTCTTCAGTAAGAACTGGCATATTTTGAAGGTAACTGAATTCAAACAGAATAGATATACTTACATTCAGAATCACTGTTGGACAGTACAAAACAAAACAACCCACCCTATACAAACGAAACCCAAATACCTAAAAACATTCCTGCCCCCCCACCAAAAAATCCCACCATCTTCTTCTCCTGTATAAACAAATGGTTACATTAGTTACGAATGCTAAAAAATAATGTTTATGTTCTTTTCCTTGATTAATATTTTCAGTTATTTAAACTAAATAATTTACAGTTTAAAAATAATGCAATTCATTAAAAAAAACCCCTGTCTCTTTGGTGAATATTAAACAGTAAGAAATAAAATGACAAGTTATGCTTGTATGCGTGATTTCAGTTCTGTACCAATGCATAAAGGCAGCATTTTAGGAATAAATGCATAAAGGTACCATTTTTCTTACTATTTTTCTGCATATTAGGGTACTAAGTGTTATATTGCCTGCAAGACAACGTGCAAGAAAATCACACAAGTGGACATGATCACATATCATCCCAGAAGAACAATCTGTTATTGTATATACTCAGCCATATAGCATGGAAAGTGTAATCGGTTTGTTCCATTTCTTCATTTTTCTAGAATCATTGTTCTTTTATAAAAAATGTATCTATCAATGAGCATTATGCATGTTCATAAAATCTGGAGTGAAACATATCATGTAGAAAATTCAATACTGAATAGAATGTAATAAAATATAATTCAAAATTACATGAGCTGTGAAAAAGAAGCTTTTTTTCTGCCACAGCAACAGCTCATTATTTTAGCAAATTTTAAAAATTTCTTCAGTTAGGACAACTGAAATGAAAATATAAGTGTTTCTGATCACTTAACAGTAACGTCACCTGCGCCAGATAACAGTAAAATAACATTGCAGTTTGCAATCCTGCATTTTTTCCTAAGTACCCGTGACTTGCATTTTCTTGCTTCTTCTGATACTCTCACAGTGCTCTGCACAATTGTACACTATACACCAGAGGATTGTAGAATTGCAAATCTTGCCTGAAACGACTGGTGGCAGAGCTCAACAGTGAATGGTTTATCAGTTGCTAATACAAACAAGTTCTAGCACACCTAATTAGCCATACTCAGCCTCACCCTGAAGAGGAAGGTAACTTGAAGCCATTTTGAGTAAGATTGGAAGAAAAGAGAACAAATGCCCTCTTGAATAACAAATTTTTTTGAGAATAAATATTTTATGGACTGTTAAATTAATTATGAATGAATAAGTTTACACCCACCAGACTGGATACAGATTTCAAGGTTAAGGAAGCACAGATGCTTCATTTATTAAATGTTTATGAAACATGTTAACATGTTCCCCACTGAAAAGTAGCAAAGGTTTCAGTAAGTACTACTAGTATACTACACCCAGTGAAGTGAGAAAAGAATATGCGTTATTTTTAATTGGAAAAACTTATTAATACATTTATTTTTCAGCAGATATGATTTATAATCATTTCAGGAAGCTTCCCTCTATGTTTCACAAGTACAATACCTCAGTTAAGATTTCTCAGCATTTTCCATGCTTATAAACAAAAATTCTGTTCAAAATATATGTTAAGACAAAAGAATCCCACCAACATGACAAAAAAAATGAAAAAAATTACCATTCTTCACTTTAGTAAAAAGACTGACTTAACAAAACATTCATTTCCACCCTCCTGCACCCCCCAAGGAAATAAATGTTCTGGAACTGGCTTATTTAGCAGATCTGTCACTGCTTTCAAACAGGAGGTTTTGGGAAGTACGCCTGCCTGAGCAGGCAGAAAAGGAGGTTTCAATTTCACAACTACTTCACTTGGGGACAGCAGCCAAATTTTACTTTATTGGTACAAATTACAACAATGAAAAAAGTATCAGTTTCAGCAAGCTCAAAAATCTTTCTGAAAACTCTTCACAAACACACAACAGGTACACAAAGGATATCTGCATGTTACAGAACAATGATTTCATTACCCTAAATAACAGCTATATGCTATTGATCTAACAGTCCCTCTTGCTGATAATTCAGGAGAAAGGACATGCCAAACATTGTTTTTAGCCTATAAATTTACTCTTTACATGATTGTTTAAAAGAAGTAAATGTTCTAAAACCTTTTCAAAAAAAAGGAAGAAAAACTAAAATCACTGTTCAAGCACAACTTTGAATTTCGAGGACACCTGAACAGTTTGAATAAAAGAAACACTTTCTGCTTAAAAAAAAAATCTATTTTAGTGGCAAGAGATTTATTTTTAAATGAAACGTACCTTAATAAATAATCTGCATATTTAGCTGGTTCTGGCAACATCTGCTCTAACAACTCTTCACCTTCTTCACCTTTTGATTTTAGATATTCACAAAGACATCTCCAATGTAACACATTCTCAGCTGTTAAGTCTTCCAGCGGAATCAGTTTTCTAAACAAAAATAAATCAACAAAGAGATAAATGAAACAGGGCCAAAGACAAAAAATGCCCAGAAATCTTAGAAAATTAGAAATAAAAATTACTTCCTAAGATGAAAATAAAATCCTGTCAAAGGTATTCCCCACAGAAATACTTACAGATTGACAAAAAACTTCCTCTCTTGAGGACACAGCTCCTCAAGCCTCTCACTACGTTGTCCTTCCCATTATTTTAACTCGAGGCTGTTCACAACAGCTTGCAGAAACATTCTGCTGAACCCTTCAGACCACCCAGGTCCTTTAACTACAGGCAACATTGTTACCACTGTACAAGTCTGGAAAACCAAACACTATTAATCTGCAGAAATGCAACAACTGCGTTTAAATATTTCTCAGCTTCTGTCTGTGAATTGTTTCTTCCATTCCTAACACAAGACCTACACACAATATTTGAGTAGCAATCATACCTCTGTAAGCTCATCTTTCATTTACCAATGAACCCCCACTCTTTTTTAGATTCACAGTCTTTTCCATGACAAGAATGGCAATTTTTGTTTTCAGAAGCAGAACATTAAATTCCGCATTAATTCTACCTCAAAACAGAAAGGACAGTATCACTGCAGTGGTACTTTTCACTTCCTTGAATTCCATTTTACTTGTAAACTATCAATGATTTTGGTTTTGTTTTAGGTCCCTCACATACAAAACAAACAAACCAGCCAAAAACCCCCTGCAATATGTAGATGAAAACTGATCATTTGCTGGCTTCTCATTAATCTGATAGGTCTTTATTTAGAAGTAAATTTAAATAACAGAAACCACAGAAGTTCAACAATCTAACCATTTATCATACTGATACTGCAGCATTCAAGCTGTAGTCAGAAGCCTCATACAAGAACAAACCAGGTATTTTCCATAAATTAAATAACCTCATTATGAGCTGAATAATTTAACTTACTTCTCAAGTTGTCATTAGGCTAACACACCTACTACTTAAAAAAATTCTCAGATAACCCAGTTTTTCAGAATGAAAGCCTCATTTTGTACAGGATCAAAGTCAGACCTAGAAGTCCATAACTATGTATGTTCTCCTCTGAACCTCTTAGGATATGGGCACATTTCCAGAGGCTGTAAGAAAGTTATTTCACCATTACTGATCCTTTTAAAGCGAA
This sequence comes from Sclerurus mexicanus, assembly GCA_013396755.1. Taxonomy (NCBI): domain Eukaryota; kingdom Metazoa; phylum Chordata; class Aves; order Passeriformes; family Furnariidae; genus Sclerurus; species Sclerurus mexicanus. The sequence goes on along the minus strand of VWZF01001527.1, from coordinate 1,472,427 downwards.
ACAGGCCCCTATCTATAGCATATCTACTGATTTCAAAACATGTCATGCTGCTACTAGAATGCAAGACACTTCACATAATGATATCATGCATTTACTCCCAAAACACAGAGTAAGATTTTGTTATCACTTTTTAATCAGTGACAATTTGTCATTCAATTTTATCATCTGACACTAGACTCCTACCACTGTTCATTCCACTCTCATTCCCTCAATTAACTCACGCCATTTCTTCTCACACCTTTTTGCCCCCCCTTAGCAATTTCCTACAACTTAAATTTGTAGTTTTCTTTCCCTCTTCATTTTTGCTTTATGGATCTTAATATTCATCACACTGTCTTCTTCAAGGCTTAGGAACTCAGTTAAATTCTACCAAGCATTAACAAAGGAAAAGAAGACTACGATACCAAATTCTGTCAAGCTTTTAAAATGAGCAAAATACCTCCAAAACACAACTGACACACAAGCCCAGTAATTCCATTCTGATTGATTCTCCAAACAGTTCATGGATAACAGAACCAGCTGTGCTGCCTCTTAGCTCAGCAAAAAACATGGAGAGAAATCAAAGAGGAGTAGGAAATGTACGCGAAAGACCAGAAGCATTACTGAGAGGGAGAAAGAAATGGAAAAAAAAAAAAAAAGGAGCTTTTTGGTATCCCATGCTAAATGAAGACAGGAAATCACTGTTGTGGGTGTAAACTAGAGCACTGCCTTTATAGTAAGATGTACAGAAAACAAAACAAATTAGACTCCAGCTGTTACTCATATAAAGTTTGTTTAACTGATTAATTTACTGCCTACTTTTAGAATTTAAGAGTGTGATTCTTGGGGTATTATCAAAACAAGAAGTCAAATACATTTTTTTTTTTCCTCTTGCTTATCCGGGCACAATCATTTTCAGCCAGTGAACACAGATCTTTTTTAAAACAAAAGCAGTATATCCAAAACACTTAAGCACACAAACATCAGAGAGACATCACAACTTCCACCACAGTATATCTTTTATCACAGACACTAATTACACTGCTCCCCATTTAGATATGATCCTTTATATTGTTATGCAAAATATTCATCTTTTGGAAATGAAGAATGCTCTGCATACCTGCTGTCAAGGTTTTTACACTCCTGAACAACATCTTGAAGTGGAGATAATGAAAACATAGCATTTAGTACTGGGATGGCCACTTCTGGGCAGTTTTCTACATCAAGTCGATGAAGCAATTCTAAAACATCCCCTTCAGTGAATCGTAACCAGGCTTGAAGTAGCTTCTTTTTCATTACCTCCTTAACAGCATCTAATAATACAGGAATTAAAATGTTTTAAAACACAAAGGTCAAAAAATACCAAGTTTTCAACATAATTTCACAAAACATTTTTCTATGGATATCTTTTTGCAAAGAAGTTACACACTCTTAACCTTACCTTAAAAAAGGAAAAAAAACAACAGGTTAATAACAATACCTATGGCGCACCACATTTTTGATGCAATATAATTTTTACCCTCACAGGGAACTAAAAGAGCCTCTATCAAAAGAATTCTTACATCTAAAGACAGCATCTCAACCCAGAAAACCACAAACTCTTGTAGAATAAGGAAATATTTACAGAATCAGAACCATCAAATGGGTATGGTTGGAAGGCACCTTCAGTGGGTCATCTGGTCCAACCTCCCTGCTCAAGCAGGGTCATGCCAGAACACATGGCACAGGATTGCATCCCGATGGTACTTGAATTATTTCCAGTGAGGGAGACTCCACAACCTCTCTGTGCAAACTGTTCAGTGCACAGTCACCTGCACACTAAAGTTCTTCCTCATATTCAGCTGGACCTTCCTGTGCATTGGTTTCTGCCCATTGCCCTTTGTCCTATTGTTCAGCACCACTGAGAAGAGCCTGGCTCCATCCTCTGGGCACCCTCCTTCAGATACTGATAGACACTGCTCTCAGTCATCTCTTCAGAGGCTCAGCAGGCCCAGCTCCCTCAGCCTGTCCTTGAAGGAGAGATGCTCCAGTCCCAAATACACTGGGTAAGCATTGTTATATACTTGCTCCATTTCAGGAATTGGCCACTTTTGAAGGCAGGATTCTACATCTGAATTGACACACAGAATCCTTGCGCTAATTCAATTATACAACTGGATTATGGAATTTATATGATGACACAAGGAACAAGTAGTTCTTGGATCAATACAGTACTATTTAATCAAAGCAAAAAGTTTTTATGGGAACATCTGGAATACATACACCACTAATACATTCACAGACTTAAGGAAGGAAGTCAAGAGGCTAATAGTCCGGTGGAAGTAAAGACATAACTCAGGAGCAATACAAGTATGTTCTAAGCATCTTTTAGAAAACAATATCCAATACAAGGCAAACAAAGTCCACATACACTGACAAGATTAACTTTTCCTCTTATATGTAACTTATGAAACAATACTTAAATATAGTCAGGAGCTCAAAAGGCTAAAAGGCCCTGAAAGAGCTAAATTAAGGTCCTAAGAATGAGAAACCTCTACAAGAAGGGGAAAAGCACAAACTAGCAGAACGAGAGTGGAGAATTGCCAGCTGAACGCACTCTGAAAAGCAGAACTAAGCAGAATCTGGAATATGTATTCTAGATCTTATTTATTTATAAGCTCTTGTTCTAAAGTCAATATGGAAAGATATTCAAAACTTCCACATAGGAACTTTATGTGAGCAAGGTTCTCATTTCTTAGCCTGAGAGTTACTCAGATAAGCAAATTTAATAAAGATATACATATATAGAATTTGCAATATTTGTAATACAGAATAGCCAATTTGGAACATAAACCCATTTTACCCAGCAAAGAGCACATGATATCCATTACATCCGTCGGCCTACATATCCCGGCAGATGTTTTCCCCGGGATTCTAGGTGTCAACAAGAAGAGCAAGTCCTCAATAGCTGGGAGGCTGAATCATCCTAAGGAAGAGATTGACACTAACAGAGAAAGCATCTGTCCTGGGTCATTAAAGACAGTACTTTTTTATGTTGAACACCTCATGTCACTGAAAAACAGGCCATGTAGAAAGGCTGTATTTTCTCTTTAAGGGAATACAACAAATCCTTGATCCTCACAAATGAAGGATCACAGGAAAAATTAGGAAAGGTAGCTTCCTCCCTGGTTTGGAAAGATTACTAAAACAGAAACACATCCATGTGAAGAAAAAGTAGTATCTGTAAAGACCAAGCAATGCTGGGGGGGAGGGGAGGATAGCAACCAGCAGACAAGCAGCAACTAGTTAAGTCAAACAGCAAACTCCAACATTGATAAGAAACAGGAAGTCAGAACATGAATTTTTCAGTGCTGGACTTCAAAAACAGAACATGATAAACTTCCTAAGACTATTACAGAATAGTTCAGTGTAGGTGTGGCAAAGTGATAACTCAAACTTATACAGAATGAAGGCTTCTTTTTAAGTGTAGGTCTGTACAGCCTAAGAAAGCACTCAATTGATTCTCCCTTTCCTGTCAAGAACACAGTAACATGATCTCCAACTAGCCAAAAAGAAAGGTAGATCAATAAAAACACATACATACATGACACCCCTTGAAGAGCTCTAGTTACAAATAAACACAGTACTTTAGTGAATATCCACATAGATCGTAATTCTCACAATGCCAAAGCAGCATATCACTCAGCAAGTAAAATTCGCAGAGTAAAATTCAACAGGACTTAGTACGGGCTTTCCAAACAACGTATACGGATTACACATCAGCATTCAGTAAAACTGGCAGCTTTTGTTGTGAAATTCATATAGAATTTCTGCTGCTACTGCAATGTGTTCTGTGTAGGCAGGCCAAAATGGTCTCCCTCAGATGCATGTGAGCTTTGATCTTTTGGCAACAACACCATACACAATTATAGGTACATTCTGGATGGCTCTTTATATACAGTGATACAGAAGACATTAAAAATAATAAAGCTGCTTCATGATGAAATGCATAAGGGTCAATCAGAGACTCATTAAAAGAAAATTCAAGCTAGTTAAATGAAATCCTTCTCTGGTTTGTCTACTATAAGGCGACTGGAAAGCCAAAGCAGCAAGCAGATTTCATGTGCTTAAACATTATCTGGTACCTCATTACTCCCTCTGAGCTCTTATTATTGCCATCACAGCTTCCATATAAGTTGCATCAACAGATTGCAACGTATTCTCTCAAACATTTATATTAAGATGTTGAAAAAGGTGATCTCTTACCCGATCTGTCATTAAGTCCTTGTTGCAACAATTTTACTCTCTGTGCTATTGACAGAGCTCTCATGTGAACTTTTTCTGCCAAAATCTTAAAAAGAAATAAGACAAAAAAATACATTTCTACAAATGATAACAACTGAATCCATTAACTATTTGTTTTATACTCTCAGTTTTATCCATCCACAGAAACACTAAGTCAATAAAGCCTGTAATACCTATACCATTGGTACTGTACCAATACATTAACAAACAGATCCTTGTGCATGGAAGAAAATGTAAAATAAAAAAACCAATAATTTAACACATAGCTGAGAAGCTCATCAGCTCTGCTTGAATACACTACTTGAATATGAAAACTATCTTCCCCCTTTAAAGCACCAAGAGCAACAAATACCTGCAATGAACTACTGAAGTACTTTTCTTAAAGCCTAATAACACAGAAATTCAGTTAAAAAACATAATTTAACCTAAGTTGAGAGAGAGCAAAAGATTGTTTTGTGTGCAAAAAATTGAACATTTTGTTTCAAGACCTTGCCTAAGACGCCTGCATAAGAAAGAGACATGTTAGCACACCTTCTTGCCCTTACTCTACACATAAACCTAAGTAACATCTGATACTTCTCAAAACTGGAATACCAAAAACATGCAATTTTTGACTCTTGCTGTGATCCTATCTTTACTTAATATGTATTATGTAATGACAGAGAAGAACATTTGTTTCACAAACATCACAAAATGTATACATAGAAAGCAACAGACTGTGTACATAATTTATACTTTTACTATCTGATCCTCCAGAGACAAGTTCTATCACAAAAGTAACTTCTATCAAGCAAGTTCTGCAGTCAAGTTCAGTGGTTTTAACTAGAAAACTTGCATTAAATCACTCCCTCTCAAAATTTTGGTAAGCAAACATAAATTATCTAACTGTTCTTAGTGTTTAACCTGTGAAATACAGGAAAAAGGCTTTAAATCTTTTATAAAGTCAGCCTTTGAAATTAATGTTAAGTGATCCAATTTACCTCATATGCCAGCTTCCTGACAGCTTCCTTCACATCCATAGTGCGGCCTACAATTACTGGCAAAGTCCTTGCTGATGGAGCAATGCATGACAGCACTGCACGTCTCACTTCTGAGTTTGAGTCATTTTCAAGCAAGGTGTTGTAAACTAAAAATAAAATGGTCATAATAATGTTTTCAGGAGAGTTTGAAACATTATAGAAAAGCAGAAAATACTAACAAAGAAAATAAAACCTGCAACCTACACAAACAAAAACCCCAACAAAAAAAGCACCAAAACCCAAACTGAAACAAACAAAAAACAAAAACACCAACCACCAACCAACCACCCAAAACCAAGCAAACAAAACCACCAAAAAACCCCAACCAATCAGCAGTTAATAAAGCTCCTCTCCTGCCCCTGCAAAGCTGATAACTTAGGAAACAGTTCAGGGTCACAACCGCAAGACTTTATGGCAATTACATGCTGAGCTATGATCTCAAAAGAAATAATGCCTACAATCATAAGTAGGAATCTCAGTTAGTAACTCCAAAAATTGCTACTTTAGATCCTACCTATAAATAACCATTTTGTCATTTACTGGTGAAAAAAATGGTACCCAAATGTTGGCTCTTTAAGATCTATATTGACTATCTGTACATCCTCATTACCTTTGAGGCAGATGCTCAAATTTTCCTATAAATGGAAAACTGCATCTCCATTAAGCCTATCAAAACTTAGATAGTAAATCCCTCAGGTCATTCTTTTTTTATTGTATTCCTGACCCTTCTTCAAAATTAAAAGCCACTATGAATATAATTTACTCAGGGTATACATGAATTCATCTCCTTGCTCTATAACACAATGATTAACTATGAAACTTGTGTACTCCTAAACAAGTAACCTGTAAACAAACACTTGGAAAATAAAATTTCAAAGAAGTTACCTTAACAACAGAAAACCCCAGCTGACTAACTCTTCACAAGAGACAGTACGTAAAGTTTAATCAAGGCACAATCTAGGTAACAGCTGTACAAACCTACACTGTCTACCTAGAGGCAATAGAAGTAGAAGCTTAGTCAAGAATCACACCACACACAAAGAAACCCACAAACAGTATCAAGACACCTGTGCTGCAGAGCTGATCTCTTAGAGAAAGTGATCATAATTTGAGGCAATAATAGTTATTACTATCTCTACTTAGAAGAGTTTTTATACTATTTCAATTCACAGTACCAAGGGGTCCTTAGAGGGCAAGAACTGAACAAACACACATCACACCTCCACTCCAGTTTGCAACACATTATTTTCATAGCCCTACTTCTACATTCAGTTCACAGAGCAGCCCAAGCCCAGCATGATTGTCTAGATCTCTCCTTCAAGCAGTCCCGTCTTTTCCCTTTGAATGTATGCAACTCTTGCATTTACAGCCTCCTCTAGCAAAGAGTTCCACAGTTTATGAATTCTTACAAGAATACTCTCCAACATTGATTTACTCGATGTTTCTAAGAAAAAGCCTAAAAATGCTTTAAAGTAGTATAAATCAACAAGTGATCTTAGACAAAAGAAAAAGACCATTACTACTTACTGTTAACAACAGGACAGTTTTCATCCTTAGGATCTTGAAGTCTCGACAGGGCCAAGACAGCTTGAATTCTCACATTGGAAAATTTATCTTTAAGTCTAATCAGCATAGCTTCATTAATTTTATCAAATAAGTCATCATCAATCTGGGCGTTCTCTGGCATATTTCCCAAAATCTTATTAACAAGCTGACACGTTCGAAACCTAACTGCATGGCTGTTCGCCTTATGAGACTTAGGAAAAGGAAAAAAAGAAAAGAAATATTCTTGCAATCACAATTTTCTCATTTCCAACATAAAGCTCGTAATACACACATATAAGTAACTGATCTTTTATGAAGTAAATGAAATATGCACTTCTGTATTTCCAAAGCTTTTCCTATTTTACTATATTTTTAATAAGATTAAAAAGTCATAGAACTAGAAAACAATTATGGCACATAGCCCATATCGGTGGCTCTTCAGAATATCAGCAATGCCTTCACAAAGGAAGCAACATGTTTACCACTCCACACAGCCTGAAGTGCATTAGCCAATTTACTGCTCTGCCTCCATAAAACAGAAGAAAAAAAGACATTAGCAATGATGACTAGGGACCTTAGCCTGATCAATAATCTTTCCATGACAAAACGCTAGTTTGAGACAATGTAATTCTATTTGTGTGTTCATGCTATTGGAACTGTTGCTCTTCCTATGTGATACTTGTAATAAACAGAAAGGAGTAACACATATGTCAAATTACTTGCATGGAAGATCTTTCGATATTTCTTGTTACCAAAGAGACAGTACAAATTCATTTCCACAATTTCATGATTATAAATGCACCTATAGAAAAGCCTACAGTGACACATCTGAAAAGAGAACAGTTCGCATTTTCTCAAAAGCCTAATTTTTGTAATCCAGTTGCTGGGTTATTGTGTGGGGTGTGGTGGGTTTGCTGGGGCTGGGGAAGTGGAGGTGGTGTAAGGCACTATTTTTGCCTCACTTTCACTTTCTAATTTTTAGTTTGTAAGTATTATCTCGAGGATCAGCAAGTTTTCCTCACTACAGGAAGTTTTGATTTGTTATGTTAAAGATTTAATAATTAACATTACTGTACCTCAAGCAGAAATTTAAACACATAATTCAGAAGTAAATTATCTTCTTCTTCCTCCTCACTACCATCTTCTTTCTCAGTCTGATAGAACGAAGTAACAAATTTAGCCGCAAAATTGATCACTTGTTCCACTGCTGGTTCCCGCCTGTAGATTATCATAGCATACTTGAGGAAATGGATGAATTTTTCATGAAAGTCTTCTTTATCATTCAACTGGAATAAAAAGGGGGGGAAAAAAAAACCAAACCACAACAAATGATAACTACCCGGCTCATCTTTCGAAAGCTGTACCACAGAAAAAAATACAAAGAAATAAGCGGGGTTATAACTGACAGCTTCGATTTAAGTTTTTACAGGGTTTCACCCGGGGCACACCCGCCGCCGTGCTCTCCTGAGGCACACGGGCTCCTGCGCTCGCCTGAGGGGAGCGCGGCGGAGGAGCCCCCCGCCCCCGGGGCGGCTGTACCTGAGTGTAGGTGCTCTTCAGAGCCACCACGAGCTTCGCGTGGTTCTGGTGAGGTTTCTGGGCCAGCTGAAAGGCCTCCCGGACCTGCAGCAGCTTCTTCTTGGCGCCCATGGCCGGGCAGGGCCGGGACCGGGGCCGGCCCCTCTCCGCGCCCGCTCCCAACGGCCGCGCGCCGCTTCGAACCGCGCGCGCCAGCCGCGCCCGCTCTCGCGAGACTCTCGGGGGCGCGCGGCGCGGGCGGGGCGGCGCCATGTTGCCAGCGGCGCGGGGCAGGGCGGGGGGACGGGAGACCACCCCGGGGAGCCAAACCACGGCACGGAGCGTCCCGTGCCGTGTTCTGTCTTTCCTTAAGCGCCTCCAGGCGCATTCCAGTGTCTAATCACCCCTTCTGTGAAGAAATTCATCCTGATGTCCAAACTAAACCTCCCCTGAAACAGCTCACCCTCTTGTCTCCTGCTACCCGGGAGGAGAGGCGGACACCACCGCCTCCTCTCCCGGGTCCAGCCTCCCTTCAGGGCGCTGTGTAGAGCGGTAAGCCCCTCCCCGATGCGCCCCCAGGCCGAGCTCCCCCAGCTGCGCCTCGGGGCTGCGGGCCGTCCCCAGCCTGGCCGCCCGTGTCGGGGCTCGCCCCGCAGACCCGGCCCCCCGCCGCGGCCTGCCCTCAGGCCCTGCCCGGGCCCTTCCGGACGGGGCCGCCTGTGACCGGGAGTGCCGGCGTGTGGGCACCAACCCGAGACAGCTCGGACGGTGTCGGTAAGAAAAAGTAATCAAACAGTCGTANCCGCCCCCGGGGCGGCTGTACCTGAGTGTAGGTGCTCTTCAGAGCCACCACGAGCTTCGCGTGGTTCTGGTGAGGTTTCTGGGCCAGCTGAAAGGCCTCCCGGACCTGCAGCAGCTTCTTCTTGGCGCCCATGGCCGGGCAGGGCCGGGACCGGGGCCGGCCCCTCTCCGCGCCCGCTCCCAACGGCCGCGCGCCGCTTCGAACCGCGCGCGCCAGCCGCGCCCGCTCTCGCGAGACTCTCGGGGGCGCGCGGCGCGGGCGGGGCGGCGCCATGTTGCCAGCGGCGCGGGGCAGGGCGGGGGGACGGGAGACCACCCCGGGGAGCCAAACCACGGCACGGAGCGTCCCGTGCCGTGTTCTGTCTTTCCTTAAGCGCCTCCAGGCGCATTCCAGTGTCTAATCACCCCTTCTGTGAAGAAATTCATCCTGATGTCCAAACTAAACCTCCCCTGAAACAGCTCACCCTCTTGTCTCCTGCTACCCGGGAGGAGAGGCGGACACCACCGCCTCCTCTCCCGGGTCCAGCCTCCCTTCAGGGCGCTGTGTAGAGCGGTAAGCCCCTCCCCGATGCGCCCCCAGGCCGAGCTCCCCCAGCTGCGCCTCGGGGCTGCGGGCCGTCCCCAGCCTGGCCGCCCGTGTCGGGGCTCGCCCCGCAGACCCGGCCCCCCGCCGCGGCCTGCCCTCAGGCCCTGCCCGGGCCCTTCCGGACGGGGCCGCCTGTGACCGGGAGTGCCGGCGTGTGGGCACCAACCCGAGACAGCTCGGACGGTGTCGGTAAGAAAAAGTAATCAAACAGTCGTAAAAGCCCATTGGAACACCCTGCTCTCTGTATCCGCTGTGAGGGGGGCTCAAAAAGATAGATAGTATGGATAGCTGACTTGTTGGAACGCCTATTTGAGGTCCTTCCAGACTGAATTCCTTACTAGTGGAAATTTTTCCCAAATTTTGAAGCATTTGTTGTGAGCCTAATGTGGGGTTTTTTCCCCCCCGGAAATCCTTTAGTTTGAGACTAGTAATAAGGTGTCTGATTACCTCAAGTGATGAAAGCCATTTAGTAAGGACAGGTGACAAAACATCAAATGACAGCAGGTCTAACAGGCAGGACCCGTCCTGAATGCGGGTCATTTTTTACTAAGAAAAAAAAAATAGAAAAACACTAGGGGTCAGTGTTGTTTCAGATCTGAGTCTTACCAGTGTTTTCTTCAAGAGGCAGATTTTTATCTACCAAATAATGGAATTATTTTCTCCTTACAATGGTGTCAAGGATTATGGGATATAAGAGCTGTATGTGAAGAATGGAGGTCAGCAGCAGGAGACAAAGTATTCTATTNAAAAAAAAACCAAACCACAACAAATGATAACTACCCGGCTCATCTTTCGAAAGCTGTACCACAGAAAAAAATACAAAGAAATAAGCGGGGTTATAACTGACAGCTTCGATTTAAGTTTTTACAGGGTTTCACCCGGGGCACACCCGCCGCCGTGCTCTCCTGAGGCACACGGGCTCCTGCGCTCGCCTGAGGGGAGCGCGGCGGAGGAGCCCCCCGCCCCCGGGGCGGCTGTACCTGAGTGTAGGTGCTCTTCAGAGCCACCACGAGCTTCGCGTGGTTCTGGTGAGGTTTCTGGGCCAGCTGAAAGGCCTCCCGGACCTGCAGCAGCTTCTTCTTGGCGCCCATGGCCGGGCAGGGCCGGGACCGGGGCCGGCCCCTCTCCGCGCCCGCTCCCAACGGCCGCGCGCCGCTTCGAACCGCGCGCGCCAGCCGCGCCCGCTCTCGCGAGACTCTCGGGGGCGCGCGGCGCGGGCGGGGCGGCGCCATGTTGCCAGCGGCGCGGGGCAGGGCGGGGGGACGGGAGACCACCCCGGGGAGCCAAACCACGGCACGGAGCGTCCCGTGCCGTGTTCTGTCTTTCCTTAAGCGCCTCCAGGCGCATTCCAGTGTCTAATCACCCCTTCTGTGAAGAAATTCATCCTGATGTCCAAACTAAACCTCCCCTGAAACAGCTCACCCTCTTGTCTCCTGCTACCCGGGAGGAGAGGCGGACACCACCGCCTCCTCTCCCGGGTCCAGCCTCCCTTCAGGGCGCTGTGTAGAGCGGTAAGCCCCTCCCCGATGCGCCCCCAGGCCGAGCTCCCCCAGCTGCGCCTCGGGGCTGCGGGCCGTCCCCAGCCTGGCCGCCCGTGTCGGGGCTCGCCCCGCAGACCCGGCCCCCCGCCGCGGCCTGCCCTCAGGCCCTGCCCGGGCCCTTCCGGACGGGGCCGCCTGTGACCGGGAGTGCCGGCGTGTGGGCACCAACCCGAGACAGCTCGGACGGTGTCGGTAAGAAAAAGTAATCAAACAGTCGTAAAAGCCCATTGGAACACCCTGCTCTCTGTATCCGCTGTGAGGGGGGCTCAAAAAGATAGATAGTATGGATAGCTGACTTGTTGGAACGCCTATTTGAGGTCCTTCCAGACTGAATTCCTTACTAGTGGAAATTTTTCCCAAATTTTGAAGCATTTGTTGTGAGCCTAATGTGGGGTTTTTTCCCCCCCGGAAATCCTTTAGTTTGAGACTAGTAATAAGGTGTCTGATTACCTCAAGTGATGAAAGCCATTTAGTAAGGACAGGTGACAAAACATCAAATGACAGCAGGTCTAACAGGCAGGACCCGTCCTGAATGCGGGTCATTTTTTACTAAGAAAAAAAAAATAGAAAAACACTAGGGGTCAGTGTTGTTTCAGATCTGAGTCTTACCAGTGTTTTCTTCAAGAGGCAGATTTTTATCTACCAAATAATGGAATTATTTTCTCCTTACAATGGTGTCAAGGATTATGGGATATAAGAGCTGTATGTGAAGAATGGAGGTCAGCAGCAGGAGACAAAGTATTCTATTTTATAGGTAAATATAAATTTTAAAATAATTTAAACATGTGGCAGAGGTTTCTTTCCTGACATATTATACTACCATACACCAGTGTATGTTTAAGACAGATATTTCCTTTTTAAAGGTGAGTCGTTTGTATTTTGTATTAGCTTTTAAAACATACAGATCTGGCTAGTCCCCTTCTGCTCCCAGAGCATGGGAAAGGGATTTTATATGCACAAGTATAGAATCTTACACATTAACACTTTTCTAAGAGTTTTCATTTTATGTTGGAGAAGTAACCACTCTACAAAACCACTGTAATCAACAGCAAATCCTTGATGATTTAATAATAATCCTGGGATTATTTTAAGGTTATGTTTTCTAGGGAATGCAATATGTAACAATCTTTTATTTAATGTAGTTTTACCTGACAATTAACTTCATCTAGATTTTTTTCTGTGATAGGACCCTATTTGTGGAGAAGAATATAGAAACAGGAAGACAAGAGCAGATAAAACTTTGTGATTCTTGTGGCATTAAAAACCCAGGACTTTTATTTTAAGTGAAACTTGTAATGCAAACTGAATTATTTTTGATTCCCACATACTTAGCAGGTATTTGTACCTGCCCGCATATCAGGTCTACAGAGGAAAATCATTCCTGGGGAATACCTTATAGTCCCTTAATATGGATTTTATCTAGAATGTGAGATTTATTTCTTCCAGTCTGCTTTAAGTATTTCTGCTGGACTTTGTATTTATAGGTAGAAGAAAAAGATTCTTGGTATAATTGATATTTCTTGTGTAGGTAAATCACATGCTGAAGTAGGATCACAAATGCTGGCCATCTCTTTGGGATACCAGATACCTAGTGTTACAGAAAGACACTGTTTTAGTGGCTTGAATGCACTTACCAGCCTTAATGAGCCCTGACCAGCCTCACTTGGGCCCTCCCTATAGGCCCAGGAACCCAATTTCACTTCACCTCCCTGGGCCTTCAGTCCTTTGCTGAGCTAACTCGCAGGGCTCAGTAAGGGCCAGCTACTTCCTGAGGGATGGATATAATGATTGATTAGGGGAGCAAGACTCTGTCCAGCAATACAGGCCCAGAGGCTATGGCCAGTGGGTTTCACAGTTCTATCTGAAAAGAATGATGAAACTCCAAACCTTGGATAGTGCTCCAGGCTCTGGAGGGCAGTGCGCTCTACTTCAACCCTCTTTCTTGTTCTTTGAAGTAATGACTTTCTCTGCTATAGTCTACTTCTGACTTACTGTTCTAGATCCCTTCTCTTTCCTTTGTTCGTCCTGTTCTGTGAACAAATACCATGCCACTGAATAAGCCAAGCTTGCTGCATGCCAGTTACTTTGTGGTAATATTAGATGTAGGTCACTGGATAAAAAACAGGTTACAAGAAATGGAAGTTGTTGCTCTCCCATTTATTAGGCATTCAAGGCTTTTTGTATCTGCTGTATCTGGTTGGCTCTGGTTTTCACATTCAGAATGTGAGCATACTAATGTTTCATCCATAATCAGGCCATCATTATGCAGTAGTAGTCAGAGGTTCTCTTTAACAGATTACTTCAAAATTTGCATATATGTAAGTCAGCTATAAAACTGTATTTAAGTTTTTGAATAGTTACTGTTTTCAGTCAGTGAGGAAATAGGTAGCACTAATGGTGGTTTTGGAATCCTGTTTGCTTTATGAGGTGAGAAGAAATTAAAATTAGAAAGTAGATAGAATTATATATATAAAATAGGTAATTACCAAGATGTATCAGTGGCTGCACTTTTTATGTGCCCTTTTTTTCCATTCAATCCCAAAACAAGTTTTATTGAAAGTAGGATAGTGAATTAGGTGACCAGGATAACTCTTACAGGTCTTCTGACTACTTTTTTTAATAGTTATTTCCTTTTTTTTCCTATAAGAAATAAAAAACAGTTCCTGAATTCTCTATTCTGGGGTCAAAAAGGTATTCTGGGACAGAACTGAATGTAAGTGGAGATCAATGATGGTAGTGATTTATGAATTAAATTAGAATCTCATTTAGGAGTGCATCTTTGTTGACACACTGTTGAGAAGTTTTAAATCATTTTTAATAATACAGCTTTGTCATTTGGAACATAGAATCATAGGAAGGTGTGGGTTGGAAGGGACTTTGGATTCATCATCTAATTCCAACCCCCAGCCAAGTGCTACTATGGGCAGGGATGCCATCCACTAGATCAGGTTGCCCAGTGCCCCGTCCACCCAGTTCTGACCTAACATGACAGTTACTGACTAACTGTGTTGTTCAACCATTTTCAAATGCAAATTTTATTGGACTGGAAAACAGCAGTAGAGTGTAATCTGGGGGATCAGTTTAACTTCACCCTCATGTATTAAAAAAGAAAAAATCTCACTGACCTCAGTAGTACTGGTATTCAAAGAGCGAAAGAATTAGGCTGTATTAACTGTGTTTTGGGAAAGCTGTTTGTACTCTCTTAAACAAAGGTGCAAACTTATATATTAAACATTTGCAACAGAAATATCTTTTTTATGTCTTGGAATTTGGGGGTGGTAGAGTGCCTCTTTTTATAGTAGCTAGTCTGAAAAGTTCAGTAGTTATACAGTTCACATATTCAACAAGCAGAAGGCACCAAAAATGGAAGGCTTATAGTCTTTTACTCATGATGTTTTTGTTTTTTGTAATAAAAAGGAAATTAGTTAATGCATCTGGGCAACAAAACTACAACCTCTGTAAAGTTACTTCCAGACTTTTATAAAGACTGTAGGGAATGACCACCTTCTCTCATAGTTTGCTGAGAACTAGTGCAGCGATAATAATTCAAGCAGAAGTGTATGTGTTTTCTGTTTTATTTTAAACTACTTCGGCTGTACACTGCCTCGAGTTCACAAACATTCTGTAATCGACTTATATGTTCCATGTGATTCTCACAAAACCCTCATTTGTATAGTACATGTTTAGATTGTGCTTTGTGATGTCCTTGCTGTCTTATTTATAGGTGATCCCTAGATCAATTAGAAGAAAAAAAAGATGTGAAATGCTGTGGCATTATCTGCTGAAACTCTGTTATTGAAACCAAGTTCAGTTTTTTGAGTAATAGGACTAATGAACTTGAGTCATCTGTGAATTTTTGTTCTGTGGTTGCATTTTCTGGTGCATGAGATCTGATTTAAACTTTTCCAGTGTTTGAAGTATCATCTGAAAAGTTTTGTGTGGCCCCAGAATACTTTACCAGTGTCAAATTATGTTCTGCTAAAACACCATCTTGTACAAAAATCCTAAGTTTTTCCCTCTAACCCCCCCCAAACACATAAACAGCCTGCTTGATTTCAGTGGTTTATTTCCACTGTACCTGATAATTTGTGTTCCTCTGCTCTGCCTACGCCCATATAGGGGTCTCAAGTCTCTCTCCACCAGTGCATCCAGGTCCAGTGTGTCCTCTGCTATTCAGTTGTACAACCATAAACGTACTGTCCACCTAGTAGAGTGATAACACAGGTAACTTACTGTAAGTACTTCTAAAAGCTTTTGCATTTTCCTGAATGTGCTTTCTGTTTTCACTTAGTTTTGTTGGGTTTTTTCCTGAGGAAACAAGGGGCTCGGATATTGCTGCAGCTCTTGATGTTCTCTTGATTGTCCCAATAAGCTTTTCAATTTAATCAAAATTTTACATATAATTAAGTTCCTACACTTCTTCTCAAATTGATGACCACGTAGAGAAGACATAACCATATTAACTGAGTTAAACTTAAGTGTGAGTAGATGTCTTATCAGTTATCAGACACTTGAAAATGTCATGTCCCTATGCCCTAGTCACAGAAAAACTTCCAGCAGCATCTTGGACATTTACGTCAGTCAGTGAAGAAACTGTACTTTGTCGTTGCTGTGTGTAAGGATCTGTTTTTTACCTTTTCTTTTTAACGTTTTGTCTGGGCTAAACTCCTTTTCCCTGATTAGCATCTCCCAGCAACTGTGATCATCTTTGTTTTCCCTTCTGCACTGCATTTCTCAGTCCTCATTTCCTCTCATTCCTGGAGAGGAGATTCTTTCTGCCTTCCGAGATTTAGTCTCACCTTTTCTCCCAGCAGTTCAAGGGTTTGGTTTCCCTGTCCCAAGATCTTATCACATCTTCTCCCCACTGCCTGTAGGCATTCTTCTGTCCTGATCTTTTTCCTTTTGGAGTGTTACTCTTAACCGTGCTTTATCTGTCTTTGTCCTCATCAAGTGTTTCCCATTTTCCTTTTACCATGCCCTTAGCCGACACCACATAATCCTCCTTTCCAATTCTGACAGTCCTCAGGAAGCTCTTTTTCAAACCCACCACTAGTAAATCGGGAGCTTCTTGCCCAAGAAAGATGGCAAGTGCTGCCAAGGAGGTGAGACTGTAAAGATGCCTTAGGTGCGTGGGACAGAGGGGAAGGAGCAACCTCGTGGCCCCTCTGGCTGGAACCAGAATGAGCTGAGGTTTGCTCCTTGGAGTCCCTTGTACTGGCTACAGTGACAGCTGAAAGGGTTGTTGAGCAGCTTTGGGCTTCTCTTACCTGTGCTTTCTCCCTTTTGCTCTTCTCCACCTCTCTGACTTCACCCTACTTGGCCTTCTCCTCCTTCCCTTTTCTCTTCTAAACTTGTTTAAACGTGTTCACCGTTTTCTTCTCACATAACACTTTACTGAAGCATTCTTCTTCAAAAATGCCATTATCTTAATAGCATGCCTTTCTTTGTGTGCCCTTTTTTCTGCCTTTTCTGTCCATTTATTTCATATGTACAGGCCTGGTCTCTTTGAAACAGGATGCAAATTAAAAAAAAAAAAAAAAAAAACAAACCTGTAATATTGTCAGTTTTCTTCAGGCACCTTTCCAGTGCATTTAGTGTAACTGAGAGGAACTGAGTCTCTTGGGTAAGACAGGCAGAGTGGATCCTGGACGCAGCTCCAGGTCTCAGTTGTTCTTGTGTGCCTCTTGGCTCCATTCTTCTTTAAGCGTCGCAGCAAAAACTGAGCAAAGGTTTTCTTCATCACTTACTGGTCCATCCCGACTTAGAGAGGATTGCCAGAATAACAGAGTTTATGAAAGGTGCCAACACTGCCTTCTCTGATGACCTCTGCAATGCTCTGGCAGCCCAAGAAGGCAGCATGATTTAATCTTCAGGCGATCTCTGCTATATTAGATCCCCGGCAATGCCTGTGCTGCTGCCTGTATGGCTGGCTCAGCGTCTCCGGGAGGGGATTTGTAGCACCCAGCCGCTGGCATCTTCTCCCGGCGGAAGCTCAACCATTTGAAGAGAAGGGGAGGGAAAAAAAAATCCCAGTCAGGATGTTTGCACATGCTGTTCTCTGCCTGCTCGCCCGGGTGTTTCACTGAAGGACTGGGACATCTGCAGAGCGGGGCGAGCGGCGGGGCCGGAGCGTGCCCGGTGTGGGGCTGAAGTTCCTCCAGCGCCAGGGGCGGCGAGCAGCGGGGAGGACACCGCGATCCCCGCGGCGTGCAGACAGACCTGATTAAAATTGAAGCCTAATGGCCTCTAGCATAAACAACATTCAGCACTCCGGGACTTGCAATGGATCTAAAGCCTCTCGCAGCAGCTCGGCAGAGGAATGCAATCGGGAAATGCACATGAAAATGTGCAAGAAGATTGCCCAGCTCACTAAGGTGAGTCTCGCTGTTGCAGCCTTGCCCAGGGAAGGGAGGCTGCCCTGGCCGGGGCGGGGGCTCGGAACTGTGTCCTCTGATGGCCCCTGTCTGAGGGCAGGGAAGGGAAACGGGTCCTCTCAGAGCTCTTACTGGGAGAGAGGACCCGTTGCCTTTCCCTGCTCAAACTTCCTTCCGAACAGCTCACCGCGGGGCTGCAGCCCGGCCTTGGGGCTGCCTTTGTGGCAGACGATGGACATTTCGCAGTTAATTGCTCTAATTAGCGTGCGACCATAATGAGAACAGCTCTAGCCCTGCGAACACACGGGGTTTGCCCGTGAGCTGTTCGGAGGGATTGACAGTATCCGCTTTTTTCCCCCTAGAATTACGAAGACGCAAGTAATTTGCATTTTATAGGTTCGCGAGTCATATTGTTGCAAAGCTGCAGCCGAAGCGTGGTACTACAGTACAATAGTACTCTGAGTCGTAGTTAATTGTTCGTGGTGTGCCTCAGTGGCGACACTTCAAATGACGTTTGTAAAAGATTGGAGAAGAGGCAGGACTAAATTACGTAGTATATTGTACTTAAACTTTTGGTCAAATACTGAGCTACACTACATTTCCCACACCATGTTCAGAAATAAGAGAAAATATGTAAGATGATAGTGGTTATCTTTTAAAATGTTCTTATGTTATATCGTTGTCAGCAAGAGAAACCTATTTGCTACCATTGTTTACTAATAACAGCTTTTACATGTCCTGTAACCTCACTGCAATTGATAGAGACGTTTTAACAGTGAAAAAACACTGACAAAATACAGGTCAAACAATAGGAAGTCATTCAGATGTTCAAGCTACAACGGCGTATTGGTTACAGTGCCATCATTCTCATCTCATGATAACTATGTGATAATGTACATCGTGTGTATCAATACATACACAAGGGCTACTTATAATTACACATATGCTTGCTATACTATACTCACTGTACTATACAGCTGCTTTGTTTGTGTATTTATCAATAGTACTTGTACACAATATGATCCTTACTTTTCGCTCCTGTGTTGCAAAATTTTATTGCAGTGTTTCTTTCAGATGTTTTTGCTAGATTTCTACTGTTAAAATGTGAGAGGATTGATTTCTTTAGTTTTAATATAATTTCCCCTCCAGATACTTTTCAGTCATCTGAAATAAAGATGATTTATACCTAAAGCTCAAAAAAGTACTTCTGAAAAGCAAATCATTCTGTTTTGGAATGTGGCCTTTAAGAACCAATTTTCTCTGCAATAACACTACACTTACAGAGAACTCATGGCAAAATTGAAATTTAAATTATATGCTTTCCCTTTTGAATTCTGGGTAGACTAATGCTGAACCAGCAGTAAACATGTAAGAGGCAAAGGCTGACACTGTATTAGCTGAAAAATGGCTATATGGAAAATTTATTATAACCATTTTTGGCCTAGAAACTTTGAGAGCTCCCTTTCAAATCACCGTTTTCTTGGCTATATTGCAATTGGGTTCATGATAATAAAATCCCTCTGAAGTTTAAATGGCCCATAGTGCTTTCCTTCCTTGTTGCTAACCTAGTATGCAATACTGCTGTTTGTTGTTGCACAGCTGCAGCTTCCTGTCTCAGTGACTTTAGATTTTCATTGATGAGGAGATGATGATCTCATTACTCATCCACTCAGCTGTTGTACCAGGTGAGATGAATACAAAATGTGTAAATTAGATGTAGGATACAGATCTTGACTTCAATTCTGTTTCTTTGTTACATAATAGTGGTCTGCTTCTACTCTGAAAGGCAAAGCAGGGTTGTGCAAAGGCATCACTAGGAACCAAACTGGATGAGGTGATGAGTTTCTATTGTTGCATATAGTGCTGATTACTTCACAAGGCATTGGTTGGTGCAGGGAATCTCCACAGGTAATCTGGACACACTGAATCTGACAGCTGCTCCTATGCTACTGCCCTGGTGTTTCTGCTTTTGGAGAGGTAGAGTATAGGAAGTTTTCATACCTTCAGTCATGCACTTTTCTATTCTGCACATTTTTTACTGTAGCAGCAAAAATACAAACCTTTAGAAATGTTTTGTTTGCTTTGGGCAGCAAACTACTGGGTTTTTGTAGCCCAATAATTCTGAAGTCAATATATTCATACAATTATAGCAGAATGTATGACTTCATACTAGTAATTAAGTTGAAACTTCTCCATCAGACACTGGACTCTTGGAGTGCTGTTTTCTGCTTGCTGGCTCTTTGTAGAGCATAACATGGAATTTGAAGTGCATGGTGAATTTTATAAGATACTTTAGTTTTCACTCCCTGCTGTCTGAAGCTACAAATTTCTAACACCTATTGGCTATTACAGGATTTTCATGTGCTTATGGATTCTTAGGACAGTCCTTTGTACTTGAAATAGGATGAGAAATGCATGTGAACTTCAGATGAGTGTTGAAATTGGATCAACTTTCATTGACAAGGCAGTTCGGGCAGGGCTGGCAAGACACTGCAGATATCCATGTTATTCAGGCTTCTTTTCAAACCTCTGCCAGTGGGGCTCAAACCAAACCTGCTGTTCTGGAACCAGCCCTAGTATGAATAACTAGGAAGGTGACATTACCTGGTGATCAGAAAGCTACCTAAGCCACAAAACATTTCTGTTTCCTTCTTAGAGACAAATTCCTGGGTACCCATGGAGGAATATGTTTTTTTAATGAGAGTAGACAGTTACCCTTGAACACTTTTTTTCTCCTGGGGTTCATCTGACTCTGTATTGTGCATTTGGGAGCCCTGTTGTAAGAAACATGTTTTAAATTGCAGTATTTCTGGTAGAGTAGATTTTTAGTAAAAAAGAAACAAGTAGTCGGGCAAGAATTTTGTATATATATGTCGGATACCATGAGCCTTAACAAGGGAAGAGAGTGCTGATGCAAGGAAAAGTTAATTGCTGGTAAAATGCACTTATGAACCCTTTTTATTCCTTCAGGGAAAGAAATGTCAAGGGGAAGCAAGTGTGTTCCTCTTCTAGAAGCAGCAGAATAGACAGATGTTCCTGAATGGCTCTGTGTGGAGCAGTTTAAAATGTTACACACTCTGCCTGCTTATCACCACCAGTCACTAGAAGGTTTAGCCTCTCAGCTCAGTAAGCAAGGTAGAAAATATGAACTTTATATATTAGGCTTCAGTGGAAAATCAGCCAGATAAGCAAAAACCACTTTGCTTAGTTATTTAAGGAGGGATGGCTGACTTTTGCACAAAAAATGTATGCTCATATTTAGTTTTGTTACCTTCACTCAGTGGGTAGAAGTTTCCAAAGAATGAGCAAGTGACCTGGCATGTATGCGAGGGCATAGACTGTCTGCACCACTCCAGTGTCTTGTAGCATGGCTATATATTACATCTCTATATTAGATCTTTTAACCTTTCCTGTTTATTTGTCATAAACCTATCAGCCATTTTTTGTTTATAGGAATGAAATATGATTAAATTCTAATAGCTTATTCTGGAGGTATCTTAACAGCTGAGCAAGAGTAACAGAGCACTTCTGTGGTCTACTCATGTTCCTGTTGAAATATGTTGCCTTTTCATATAGTTTAAGATAAGTTTATTGACCTTATTTACTGTGATGTGTTAACACTACTCAGTAACCAATGCTTACAGTGGTTCAGCTGCTGTGGATTAGTTATTATGCTCCCATAGCTCTCCTGTGTGCTTGAGGCTTTTTGATCTCAGTTCTCTAGAGAGGTATTCAATATTCTACAGAAATTAAGCAAAATAGAATAGCATAAAAACTAGGATCATGCTTTTGGAGCAATAATATTTTTCCTTAGGGCAAGGAGTATAAAAAATTATTTCTATGTAGGTGAAGAAAGAGAATCTTTTTATAAAACTGCTTAAATTGTGTGCTAACAGGACTAATAAAATCAGCTACCAATAATCCCATGTGCTTTATGATGTATTTGTTTGCATGATTTTTGAGTACAAGATTCTATCAGGACTTAAAAGGTAGCATTATCTTTGCTTACGAGCTGACAAGAGATTTCTTAAATTGTCCTCCCTCTGTTTTCCTTATGAAGCTAAAAAGGAACTTCTGGATCATTAAATGCATATGCTGTGTTACATAATTTTGTTGATGAACTAGCCAAAAGCGGTATTAAAGCCACTACTTCCATTAGGAAGGAACCTAGAATCTTATTATTTGGACAGATAGACCTTATTATTTAAATTAATTCAAGGTATAAGAATGACATCTCTAGGTTGGAATTACCTCCTTACCATACAAATTTGTCACCGATTATACCAATTTGCAGAAAATCTGGCAGCCTTAGTAACTGACAACTCAAAACTACTTTACAGTGAAAAGTACATAATACATTTTAGACTCTCAATCAAGGAACCCTAGATAATGTTTATATACAAAATGTTATGCATGTTATTAATATGCACATTACAGGCAATAGGCAATAAAATACCTAATGATCCATTAGTTGTTATATTTTGTCATGTTCTGTCTTTTCTTCATGGGTAATATTTAAAAGTACCTTCTTCAGTGACACTATGACTGTATCTGTCTCTTAACATTTCCTTTAACCAGTATGCAGATGCCAATGTTTTACAACTGTGTAAAATTATACCCAAATTAGAAATCAGTGCCAACTCAGTTGAAGATGTTTTCACATAAATATTCTAAAGCTGTGTATTTTAGGGCTTTGAACACTTCAGCATTGTGTTTTGTATATAAAATACTTTTTCTCCCAGAAAGTGTCAGGTTCTTTCACATACACACACACACACACACACACACACACACACACCAGTCACATTTTCATTAGATTTTCATTTTTGTTTTAATAAACAGCTGTAACAGGGCGGTAGAACAGTTGCCACTGTTGCCACCTCTACAGTTACATCTTAAACACATTAACTGGCTCACTGTAACAATTCACTTGTTCTTCCTGCCTGCACACAACCAGTCTGACTTTATGTGGTGCTGAAGACCACTTAACCTATGCTTTTAGTAGGAACAGGTAAGGCATATAATGGTTTTTTGCTTATGCTTAAAGCCATCAGGACGTGTGTGAATGTAGTTAGTGCAGTACCAAGCCTGAGTTAATTTATCCTACCTCCCAGCGGGGCACTGTAGCTCAAGCTTTGTTGTGCTGGTTCAGGCTTGGCATTTTACTTAATGTGTATTCATTTGTTTCCCAAAGGGTTTGGAGGCAGCAGGACATGCAAAACCCTATTACTAAGGAAATACTACCTTTATTTCATAAAGAAACTGCAAACTGACTGTTTTCAAATAGGGATTTTTTTTTTTTTTTAAGTTAATGACCTTGGTGAAATTCATCTGAAGTAAGATTGTACCTCTTTAATGTAGTTGTCATTCAAAACTTTGTATGGCATAGTTTTTAGACCCCTAAGTACAGTTTTAAATTAAAACGGTTTACTACCAGAGAAATCTTCTGTTTTAACTATCTTTGGAAACTACAGTATTTGGTTGTGACTACGCACTGACTGGTTGTAACTATATAACCCTCTTAGAGGGTTATAGAAGAGCTACCTTTAGATGTAAATATGAGATTACAGTTGAACATATTTTGCTTTTTTTGTTCAGGAAGAGAGAACTGCTAGAATTTGATGACAAGGCTGTTAAGAACTATAGCTGGTAATAGTAAATGTTTTCATAATGTTGAGATATTTTTACTAAGTTGCTGATGTACCTTAGTATTTCATAAAAATAATGAATTGTCTCAAGACTATGGGACATTGCAGTGCAACTACGGTGAATTGCCACTACACTCTTTGCAGACTGTTTCCACTTTTTCTGATGATACATGCTGGTTAAATTTTCTTGGTTTTGTGATCATTGATACAATCTCAGGAGTTGTCCAGCATATGCATAGTAAGAATGCCTTCCTGAAATGGGAATGGGAGTAGTGGCTGTATCCAATCTAATTCCATTTTACCGTTAGAAGTGTTTGGGTAAAAATGTCATGGCTACATGAGTTATAGTGTAGTATTATGATGTGTATGTTATGTAGTCCTGTAACTATATAATAACATGTTTACTCTGACTCCAATGATGCTGCTTTGAAACTGAAAGAAAAATATCTGTTAAAATACACTGTATGCTGAGGTCCATCTGGGCCAGTGGCTTGATTCTGATTCTGCCCAGTGAGTTAAAGGTGTATAACATGCCTCTCGTGCACTTGTATAAAGTATTCTCACTTCCTCCAGTGGTCTGTGAGATTTTTCAATGGCTGGCCAAGTATCTTAGTACTTAATATCTTTGACTGGATTTTTATTCAATACATTTCTTCAATCACTTCTTGAATTCATGTGACCTTTTAGCTGAATTTGCTTACAGCAGCAAGAACTTAAGTTTTGGTGCCTACAGTAGTAGAGAGTGGCTTTATTAATTCATGGTAACCTGAGGGTTCTGATGGTTTCTTAATTAGCAAAATATCTAGAATATATAAAGAAATCTTATTAAACTTTTAAAAGTCCTCTGAGATTTTTACCTGTGAACTAGAGGGGAGTGAGAACTTGATTCAGTCTTTAGAATGCTTTAGTCTGGGTTGATCAGGAAGAAACAGAGCTCATCTATTCTTATCACAGATCTACATTGAAGGCAAAACCTGCAATAAATAGTGTGTTTAAAACAAGTTGTAATATTTGTCTCTACAGAAATGTGTATTTTGTGTTGGGAAAATCTGTTTCACCCTGGGCTGTAATTAATCAACAGTTCAACAGTTTATATTTGCAGGATTTACAAATTCTACTATATTTAAAGTAAATACTTTGAAAGACAGGAATCAACCGAGATCTTAGTTCATGAGTTTGTTTGGGTACTGTATTTACTGTAAAATTGGACAGTGTTGCTTTATCATTATCTGTAACAAGATTCTGAAAGATATTTTGGAAGCGTAAAGTTTGAGGTAAATATCTAAATTGTTTAAAAACCAGACAAAAATCTTTGAAAGCACTGAACATATGGGTTGCGATTTTAGACTCCTGAAAGATCTTTAAAAATCGAGAATGTAATGAAACATTGTCACAAAATAGAGTGTTAATTTTGCAAATGAATGCTATCATTATATTGATACCTGGTTGATGAGGTGCATTAGCTCATACTTTTGAAGCATAATAGAGATCAAACTTCTGGAGTATATCAAGCTGTGCTATGAGTTTTAGATATATAACAAAAAAACTAGCCAGCTAAATTAGAAGTGAATTACATGGAAATAAGGAATTTTTTTCCTTCTATTGACAACAGGATTGTTGGCTTCACTTCTGTATTAAAAATTCACCTGGACCACAGTAACAACAATGGACAGATGGAGAACATAGATATAAATGTGACTTGTATCAAATGGGTTTTCTATTTCTTGCATATTATCCATCTGGAAGAGTTTCCTAAGATAGAGTTGAACTCATCTAAGACTGTAATAGCCTAAGATTTATAAGGATATTTGAGATCTGAAGGAATTGTGCAAGAATTTCACCAAGACAGAAATTGCAAAATGTGAACAGAAGGGCTTCTGAAGTCGAACAATTTGGCCTTTCTGCTTGCCTACATACATGTGTGTGTTGATTTACATTGATTTGTCAATGTTTAAGCATAATCTTTTGAAGTATTTTCATCTAATTCTGTGGGTTGGGTTTTAAGAAACAGAAATTTTATCTAATTTTTACTGAAAAATAATGTGAACCTCTGACAACATTTGAATATAGCTTAACCTGATAAATATGCTCAAGATGAATTTGAATCACCTCAGGGAGAACAAAGAAATAGAAATGTATTGCATGTAAATGTCATGCTGACTGATTTTATTTATTCTAATTCTGAATTGCGTACAAAATGAAAAAAAAATAATAGTGCTTTTGCTATGTAAGCTTTGCAAAATTATTTCAAAGTTATGTAGAAAAGGTTTTTGGCAGATAAGATGCAACATGAATCAGGAACCGTAAAAAACATTTACAACATCCTGTTGTAGGGAAGGCAGATTCTGCAAAGATCGGGGATAGATCTTGCATTATTTCACGTATTAAGTAATGACCTGGAAGTAAAAACAAACAACATATATAGATTATACTAATCCAAAGGGAGTCATAAACATTAAACAAAAAGGGAAGAAATAAGGAATACAGATGGAAGATAAAATAAACTGCATTCAGTTAATAAACACCTAATATCTGTTTTGGTTTGTAAAGTGTTGGTTAAACAGCATGAAGTGGTATACAGACGTGGAGTCAATATAGAGTTTTAATGTTTGGAGTGCCAATTTTTTTAAAGCTTCCCTCATACTACCTATTTATATGTTTATGTTAGCAGCAGTTGCTGCAACTATTTGGATGCATAAAATTATTATTGTGCTTTCAGGAAGCAAAAGAGAGATTTGAAACTTAGTTCATGAAGTCCCTCATCTTACATTAGAGCAGTGTGATTCAGCTGTAATCAGCATAGAAGTAAAATTGGAGGAGTACTGTAGGTAGTCACAGCCTAGGCTATTACCTTAATTAAAAGACATTCTTCTTCAGTGAGAGAAAGAACAAGAGAGACTTGTTGGAGTATTAATTAATGGTGGTTTTATTTTCTAGCCTGTAGAGTTAGTGACAGAGGAAGCTAAGGGATAGAGGAGCCATAAATTTAAATAACTGAAGTTACTTTTAATAATTTCCCTGTCCTTTGCTTTTAAAGTGACCCTTTTAAGGCTGGCATG
The DNA here is from genome assembly GCA_013396755.1 of Sclerurus mexicanus. NCBI lineage: Eukaryota > Metazoa > Chordata > Aves > Passeriformes > Furnariidae > Sclerurus > Sclerurus mexicanus. The sequence continues at coordinate 1,446,073 of VWZF01001527.1, read as the reverse complement.
TTTATAGATACTTCACTCTGCTCTAGTCTGCTTGGGAAGTTGACAAGATGTGTTCAAAAAAAACATTCACCTGCTTGTGATGGCAAGATGCTGCTGCCAGTAGTGAAAAGGAGGTGATGCAGTCACCTGGCATCAGTGAGCCTCTAGCAAACTAATTATAAATGGAAGCTTGTCTCCTTCAGTGCTTTGTTTAGAGTGCTCAGGAGTAGCCTGTTTGGCACCTCCATCCTTCTTGTGGTTTTTTGTTGGGTTTTTTTACTTTTAGCTCTTTCTCTGTCAGGAAGGATTTGTGTCCACTAGCCTGGGCCTGAAGGTAGGACACTTAAGATCTTTTGCTTTTCTTTGATTCACCTTAGCATCCTCACTCATCACCTTTCATACCAAATTGTCTTTCTTCTTATTCAGCTAGTAAAACAACCTGCTAGAACCATATTTTTCATTATGATAGTCAGGCTCTTATAAGAGTAGTATTTAACACTACTGTAGGAAGAGAGAACCATCTTTTTGGTTTGAGTGCTTTAGCTTTGTCTTCACTGATGAGGTGTAGTTGAATGGTTTTGGGGTTGTTTGGGGGTTTTTTTGTTATTTTATATCACTGTAAATAAAAGGAGAAAGGAAAAGCCATTTAGATTTACAACAGTTGGAGGATAGAATGGGACAAATAAGATGCATTCATATTCACTGCACTATTAATACTCAAGGGTATGTGTGTAAATAGTGTTTATAACATCCTGCCATAAAACTCTCAGGTGCTATAAATTCAGTAGAATGTTTCCCAATCCGTTTGGGTTTGGATAACTTGAAGCAGGTGACAGCCATTGGTATTATGGTAGCCACAAGAAGAGTAATGAAGTGCTCTTTTCAATTGAAAGAAATTCTGCCTGCGTTGTCAAATGGTCAGTTTTAGAGCTGCTTTTAAAAGCTTGTTTATCAACACAACTGTTAAGGGATTTATACATTATGCAGCTGTGTGTACACTCGCAAGGTACGGATGCTGAAATAGTTTTTCAGTGTTTTTCCTTTCAGCACATAAAGACCCGGGTTCATCTCATATAAGACCAGTCTCTTAAATGAGGTGTCTGGAGTAGGAAAATTCAGTAGTGTGAGAGGCTTAAATTTCATGAAGTACAGAGCAGCAGCCATCTAAAAATTAAATCTCTTAAGAAGGTTAAGGTACTAAGGAGTCAGTTTTAGCCCTCAAGCTTGAAGATTAAATTTAAGGGCATGCAAGTCTTCATTGTGGTTGTAGTCACAATTGAACACAAGTGTAGGAATAATAGACAGAGCAGGGAGGCCAGTTTCTTCCATTCTTTTAGGTAACTCATGGTGTTGGTGGTGGTCTAATGCTTAGTGGATTTGGGGAAATCTCTATGATTAAGTCAGACTTTAGATGAATTCCACTGTCAGCCTGAATACAACATAATATGAGACAGGTCATGGTGATTTACTAGGTATATTAATCATTGAGAGTGGAAAACCGAGTCACAAAGGTGGATATTCATTTCTGTTTTACTGATGGAATGACATACAGAAATATGATCGTCAGCATCTGACCTAGTTAATTGAAGAATGGCCCAACCTAATTACTGGTCATTCAGTGTGCAGAATGTGGGCAAAATTAATCTTTTCCTTGTAGTTTTTGTTTGTCTCTTCAATAGTTAAAAACTGTTCATGGAATGATTTTAGTTAGTGAGGAGAAGGAATCTGCTCAGTATACTGCAACTATTTCCATTTCAAAGGAAAAATGGTTAAAAATAACAGAAAAGAATTAACAGCCTGTAATCTAAGGCCCAAAAATATACATATCTAAGTCTAGACAATGATTTCTTGCCTGATATTCTTCAGGAATATAATGCTGTTACTTTCTTTTGTCACATATTTATCCAGAAATATATCCAGACCACGTTTTTCATTTGTGACTTTTTAAGGCCTTCTTTACTTAATTCATTACTGTCAGGGAGAAAGTTGACTACACACAAGACGTATTTGTGTGTTTGCTTTCATTTATGGTTGACTGAAATTCAATATGTTATTCACATACAGATAACACAAAGCATGGTTAGACATAGATAAGGAAATTCAGTAGTTCTGGAGACATCTTTAGGGCTTGTATAACACATTACAGGCTTGTGACACTTAGTGTGGTCAGGACAGTTATTAGACTCTCAATTGAGTCTTGCCCTGAGGAAGACTTGAAGATTACAGGGCCAAAATTCTAGCATAATTAAAGAATTAATTGTGACCTTGTTTGTTTGTTTGTTTGTTTACTTAAGGCTTTGATTTTCTCAAATGTTGCCTAAGAATCTTTTGATTAACCTCTGGGGGCTCAAGTCAGACAGAATATATCTGTCATAACTTGTGTACAAATTCCAAACCTAATTTTGTAGAGCAGTAATTTATCCCTAAAATAAAAGTAACCAAACAGGCAAGTGGAAAACCTTCATACATGTTAATATGTAATGTGTTGTTCTTCTTGAGTTAGGTAACTATGCCTAGTAGAAACTGGGTTAGTCCCTGCATGTCCTCATGACAGTCCGAAAAGATAAACAGGGATCTTTTCAAGGCAGTTATTATGTTGTGTAATTATATCTAACTGTCTTGTAAGCTTAGCATGCACAGTTACTCTTCATTTCAGGCTACTGTAGGCTTCTAATAGCGTTTTCTTTTCACAACAATAGTAGAGTGCTTGTACAGCAGCTTCTGTGAGAAGTCTTTGGTGGGTGTCATGGGTAACAGATGAAGCCTGCTTAGGGGAATAACTTGCCTTACAGTCAAAAGAGTTATTATTCTGCATTTTGTAGAAGACAATAAAGCATCAAAAGATTTAAAACAGTAGTTTGGGAAAATTACTTATTATTGTCAGAGGGTCACTTGAATCTAGGAAAATCTGTTTTCTGAAATTTATGACTATTACTGAAATGTGGAAAAAAATCCCAAAAACCAAAACATGTTGCCTGAACACTTCTCAGAGTCAAGCCAAAAGACACCCAATTTCCTTCCTTGTGTTAGGGATCAGACTATGGGCATGAAGTGACAAGTTGCCAAGAATAAAAAGGACATTTCTGACAAAAAGTGAAAAAATTATTGCTTGTCACAGTATTGTCTTCCTTTCCTATAAGGTCTTGCAGTTTATAGTTGTCCCTTCTGTTCCGAGTGAAAAAAAAAAAATCAACAAAAACCAGAACAACACAAGGAGCCACCACCACCAAAAAAATAGTGATCTATAGCCAGTAATGCTCTTTTAGCATTTAACACCTTGATAAATATAGTAACTGGACGCACAGCTACCATTCACTAGAAACTTTAATTTTTCTCTTTTTCTTTTTGATAGGTGATATATGCCTTGAACACTAAGAATGATGAACGTGAAGCCAGTATACAGGCTCTGAGAGAGGCTCATGAAGAAGAAATTCAACACATTCTTGCTGAGACAAGGGAAACGATTCTCCAGTGTAAAAGCAAAGTTGAAGAAGAACAGTTACTGAGAAAACATATTCAAGCCCTTGAAATTGCAGTAGAACAACACAAGAGATTGAAGGAAGAAGCCTTGGCAGAGTTAACATTGTGCAAAAAGCAGGTGGAAGAGAAGGAATTGAGAACAGAAGTGAAACAAGCACAGACAGTCCTCTCTACAAACATGGGAGATACCAATGCAGGCTTTGAAAACAAGCTTCCACATTTAAATTGGGTGTTTGATGGACTGCTAAATGAATGTAAAGCATCTAGAAGAGAAAATCTAGATAAAAAAGTAAATTTAGATGAAAAATGCAGCATAGAAGGAAATGCTCTAATAAATGAGATGGAAAACCTGAAGACCAAGAACCATAATGCAACTGAAGAGTCTCCTCAGAAAACAAGCAAACTGCAAGCCCCTTATGAGAGAGAAAAAGAAACTTTGAAAAAAGCTATGCAGCCATCCATGATAGAAACAAAGATGAATTGTCAGCAAAGAGAAACAGAGCAAAGGATGAGCTCAGAGACTGAGGAAGGTTTTTTGCTGCAGCAGGTAAAGAAGCTGGAGGCAGACCTAGAGGAGAAAAGCCAGAAGATAAATGAGAGGAAAAAGCATTCCCAGAAGCTGAAGGAGAGAATACAGGTAGAGTATGAGATTGTGACCCCTATCTCTGCCTATGAAAGTGCAAATTATCAATTCTTTAAAATTTGGGAGAGGAGAGGTCTTTTACATTCCATGTTGAGTCAAATGCTTTTTAAGCAGTAAAGCGATTTTAGAGGCTTAGACTGGGAATAGGAGAGATATAGTGCTGAGAGTTTTAAAGAAAGAGTTAAGATGATTAGTAACTCATTAGGAGAACACTTTGAACACTAGACTTTGTATTCCCTGAGGGAGAAGTGAGGTAAAATCCTTCTGTTGGCGGAACATAATTTTACCTTCCCTTCCCAGAAATGTGAAAAGAGTGGCAAGCAGCCACTACTGCTAGCCATGAGTGTTTACAGAGTACATTCTCCTTTTCCCTTGTAGTTGCCAATAGGTTAGTGCATGGATATGAACATGAGATAAGAGACCTGAGCTGGCAGGTTGGGAATCAAGTGCCTTGTATGACTCTTGCAGTGGTGGCTTGTACTGAGTGCCATTTAATGAAGTGTTCTTTAAACTCGTGAAGTTTTACGTGCTGAGCCATGAGACTTTCACCATTAGTTCTCCACCCATGCTTTGTCTGTCTACCCTCACTGCTGTATATCTCATGTGTTTGCAGCACAGCTCTGCAGCACCTTCCTGGCTAATTGCATAGTGTGTCAGATGCAGTTTGAGAGACTGGCATGTCATGGGCAATCTGCCAGCCAGCTGCTTTTGGTACAGAAGGTCAGAGTGCAGGAGAGATGCTGATGAGCTGTGCTGAAGTTGAAGCTCCCAGCCATGCTCTGTGCTCAACAGTTTGACTTCATTCTAATGCTCTTGGTCCTTCCCATCACATAAAGTCACCTACCAGACCTGCTCCCAGCCCTATGACAGCAGTCTCGCATATTAGATAAGAAAACACCATGAAGGTCTAGACTTGGAGTATTACGGAATAACAAAGATTGTCCCCTAATGGGAAAGAAGAGTTATTTGCTTTAGAGTAAGAGAGCCCCCTGTAGAGAGCAGGGTCAGCCCAGTCAGCTGTGTTCTTCTAAGACAACTCTTAACTGTTTTCACCATCTGCCCTCACATCTTGCTTGCCAGTATCATTTTGCTGATGGTGCAGAACTCTGGGCCTCTTCCGTGAGGGAGTTCAGCCTTCAATACGGTCAGTGCCTTCTTGTTTTACAAGATCAGAGGACGAATTGAATACACTTCCCCAGCATTATTCAGATTTCATTCTCTCAGTGTGTAGATCTGTAGCAGAACAACCCCTATCTTCTAAAGAAAAGTAGAGAGGATATAATGAATTATAGAGATGCAGATAAGCCATGTGTTTAAACTGAGTCAGAGAAATCTGTAATATCTGTTTCAATAACAAAAAGTGTCCTAGCTCATAGAAATCAGAAGAGATAGAGGGGGAAAGCAAGATCCTGATTTTTTTTGTGGGTACTTGAAGAAACATTCAGGGAAAATGAAGAATTGACACATGAAAAATTACGCACATGGTTTACTTCTATGATTTATTGCATAAGAAAGGTGATGTCATTAGCAATTTATTTTCTAAATTCAGTATCAGCTGGATAAAATTGAAGTATTTTCTGAAGGACATGTACTCAGCTCGTATATTTCAGATCCTCTAAGTCTGTGGATTGAGACTGATTTACATACCACTGGAGCATATTGCCTTGAATCTTTGAAGAGATAGCCTCAGACTTGGATAAATCTGGAAAAAGGGAAAGAGTGAAACATGATGTTATTTTCTGTTTCTTTACAGTTTAAATAAAAAGGTAGAAGTTTCTCCTTCCTAAATTGAGTATTTCTTATGCCACCATTAAATATTACATTTTTTTTTCAGACTCCTGTGGACAGTGGCAGACTGGAAAATAGAAACATCTCTTTAATCAGTAATACCTCTGAGCATCAGTAAATACTAGTAAGAAAAGCTATTATAAGGCTTGAAAGGTGAAAGGACTATGGTTTAAGCAAGATGAATTTTCTGTTTTCTCCTTAGCGTGTGCCCAGAGGTTTGAGACTTTCAGATGAAAGGCATCGTGTTAGTGCACATTTATTGTTATTACTGTAGAACAGAGAATGTAAAGGATGACAGGTCACTGAGTCTGATCTGTTTAGTCTAGTTTTAGAAGAATTTTGGTATATGCCAGAAGTAAAAGGAAGAAGCTTACCTTGAAGTTTTGAGCTAGAGAGAGTGTTAAATATGAGTTAGTTTTAGCCTATGAGGTTTTACTCAAAATCGCCATTTGTTCCTATATGAATGCTATCTGGGTGCATACTGCAGTATTATGCTACACTTCTGAAAACTAGAACTAGAACCTCCAGAAATGGAACATTAAATATTATTCAAATTTTTGCCTTTAGTTGTGGACAGACAGTTCCCAGCAAAGGCTGTATGAGCCAATTTTTTCTGCGTTTAGGCATCTGTATTATACAAACTGTTGTATTCCAGCAACTGAAAAAAACCCCCAAACTAATATTCATTAACTTCTAACAGAAATTGTAATGAAATTACTGGAAGTATAACCTGTTTCAAGTTTAGCATAATCTCAGACATCTTTCAGGTTGTTACTTGATGAGTGTTCACTTTACAATAACGCTTATTACATGTGAGGGAATGGTTCCACATTACAAATATTCTGGCAGCAGAGACAGTTTAAAGGTATGGAGGAGCAAAAAACTCATTTAAACCAGTTCTCTAGGTGAAAGATTTATGTCACGGAACTACACTAAGAGAGAAAATGACCATTTATTTCCTATGACAAGGACATATGTAATGAACGTGGAAGTAACATCATGCATATTTTAGGATTTGGAAGTGTAGCTTAAGCGAACACAGCAAGAAGTTCTGGGATCAAAAAGCATAGTGTACTCAAAGAGGGAATTACACATCAAGGAAAGGAAATCCTGCGTAAAGCAGGTAAGATGCTCATTGATGTAATTCTGAAGTATTTCCCTTGTTAGTAGTCACTTATATTGGAAATTTTCAAGTTATTTATGCTATTTGAAATGTAAATTTTGATACCACAGAAGATATGAAAACTATGTTGAATTCCCAAAGCAAAGCTGTTAATAAAGTAGATGAACTGAAACATCAAGTAACAGAGCTGCAGCAAATGACTTGTCCCAAAAAAAGTCAGAAAAAAGAGCTCTGAAGATGTGCAAGAGCTTTAACAGGTGATTCACTCTCAAACATTCAAAGGCATGGCATACCGAAAGTGCTGAAATCAATGTAATTTTTCTTTTAAGAGTAATGCCTTTTGGATTATTGTACAGTAGTCGGTGCTGTAAGATTCCCAGATATGTGAGCTCATTCAGTGGAACACTAACGTTCATAACGTAAAAGTACATGAGTTACTGCAAAGGCAGCAAAGAAACTATGGACATCTTTGAGGATACCAGGGTTGAGTGTTCAACTACTCTGGTAACCAAAACCTTAAAGAGAACAATGTCCAAGGCAGACTTTCTCTGGTGAGGTCAAGTTGGAATACTGATTTATTTATTTTTTAATATCGAAAACAGTTATTCAGAAAAGCAATGCAGAAATAATACCAGGAGTAAACTCAGTACAATGAGGAGTGCGTGTATCCTGAGAGTTCCCTCTTTTCAATGTCTCCCCTTAAGAAACTGTCCAGCCCTGAATCTTTTCTGTACTTTTCAGTTCTCTAAAACTATTGTTATGCTACCATTCTGGAAAATTAGACCTGGCATCAGAGACATAAGGAAAAAAAAATTGTCCACTGTACTTTTTCACAGGATTAAGGTTGTCCTTGAAAAAGCCTGCATTCTTGGAAGTGAGCTACACAGCCAAGCTTAAACCAGAACAGCAAAAAACCCAAAATCATTCCTAGACTGCAGGAGAGGCCTATCATCCTGAATCAGTAGTTCTACATTGTTAACTAAAATAAAGCCAGTATCTTTCAGAGGAGTATTTGCAGCTAAATAGGATATTCAGTACAAAATAGACTACTGTGACCCCAGAATTCTACCCTGGCCTTTTTCATATTATGTATCTAGTGTGTTTTATAGACTATAGAAACTGTAGCTACTTACAAACAGAGTATGAATAAAAGAGAGAACTTTCTTTTTAAAGTCAAGCATCAATCCCATAAGGAAAAGATTTGTTTGAAGGAATAGCTGTTAAAAGAGATGGTAGGTCATGTAATGAAGGATACAAAGGGAATCAGGCCAGTCTAAAACTTCATATAATCTGAAAGAAAAAATGCAGAAGGTAGAAATGTTCTATTTATAGATGCTTTAATTCATGTGGTTTTAATCTTATTGGTCACAGCGACATCATTTGAATTATGCTCACTGTGGGCACTTTGAATTAACATAAAATACCAGGATTTTCTCGCTGTGGTCTTACTGAAAGAAAAAAAAAAAAAGGTCAGACTGATGTATTTCTGTGAAAAGCTTCACAGACAGGAAGGTGAATTTATCCTTGATGTGATAAACGGCCTTCTTAGCAACACTTATCCTTGCGTGCTTTGCATGTGGCTGTTAGAGTGATTTATGTAAGATCCCTCCTGAAGAAAAATGTGGGCCTTATTCTGATTTCTGACTTAAATTTTCATGGATCTGTGCTGTGAAATACTCAGATAAATAGATTTAATCAAAATTTTGCATTGTTTAGGCAGAGGATATAATAATGCAGGAGTTGATAAATTAATTCAGAGTGCACGTGTTACCAGTAAAATTACAGCTATTTATAAATACATAGACACACCCCCACATATATATAGGTGTATTTATGCCCTTATTTAACTTTAGTCAGAAAGAATGTTCATCTTCTTATGGATCCAGACAGCTTACCTGAGCAGTACCTCTCTTCAGTGTGTTTTAAGGGACTGGGCTGTAATTCTTGTTGTTGATAACATATTACCAGTGATTGGCTTAAGAGATTTTTCAAAAAATTTCAGTTTCATGAGAACTGCTGTCTGTGACTGAATCCTTTGGCTTTAGGAAATTTGCGGTCTCTAATGTTTCTGTGCAGTAGGAACCTAAATGTGAGCTAAAATCTATTAAAGTGGAGGAGAACCTTGAAACATGTGTTTAGCTTTAGGCACGTGCTTTAGTGCTTAGTGAAGCTTACAACTCAGTGCATGTCCAAGTGGTCTGCCAGATTTGGACACAAACTAAGAAGAAATTTAGTTTCTGACTCCTAGTGTACTTGTGTGTTTGTCAGACATCTTCTAGACAGAAAAAAAAGATTAATTAAAGCAGTTTGTAGCACTGGACAATCAGATTACTGGTCAGGTGTTCTTTAGACACTTCCTGGTGCTAAGAATGTACTTCTACCCATTTTTTGCAGTTAACACTGGTATAACTTTTTGAGTTCAACATTTGCTTGAGAATAATCAAACCACTTGCTGACAAGTTGGGAAGTCATAAAAAGCACGCAGCTGCTGTCACTAAATGTTGAGCTTCATAGTACTTTCCTGATTTTGGACATTAGGAATTGTGTTTAGTGCTTGTCAGAAGAGTTACTTTCTCACAATACAACCTGTGTGAGTAAATTATTTTATTTGCCTGTGAAAGGGCTCATATTTGATCAGTATGTGAAGATGCAGTGCTTCAAGGTACACGGTTACACTGGTATAAGCCTTATGATAATGACTTTGCCTTTTTTATAGTATATTCTTCTTATTATAAGATTGTAGAGGTATACTTAAAATTATGCCAGGCTGAAGCTCTTCATGTGAGCCAGATCAGATTTAAATATCAAACACTTCATACTTTAGGGAAAAAGTCATAGTCATAGACATTTATTGCTTACAGGCAATAAATATAATTGCTCATACTCATGTCTTCTTAGACATTAATATTAATTAAGAAAAATCTTGGGTTATTGAAATAAAATGGCAATATTTTTCATTATTAATGCTATTTATACCCTCTGATTCAATTAAGGCCTGTAACAGCTGATTGAGAAATAGTATATCTGTTTTCCAGATAGGAAAATTAAGATGCAGCGAAGAAAGTCAGTTGACAGAGTTGCAGTGGGAATGATGCACCTGATCTTCAGGTTTTAATCAAAAAGACTTATATCCTCTCCTTTCTGTGCAGGCAAAACTAAAGCTAATTTCTCCCTTGCAGCATCTGTTTAATTCCATCCTCTAATTGCTACCTAAGGTTTAAACAGGGTGGGATGTGTGAGAAGGGGCTGTACAGGGTGGGGGAGGTGTTAAATTGCTATTTTTTTTCTCTGTTGCCTCCATTTATAGTGTCTGAAGTTACAGAATATTTTTTGAGTCAGCAATTTGGCACAAGTAGGAAGAGCAGGTGCATTAATAAGCTGGTAATGCATATCGCTTCAGGAAGTTTCTCGAAGTTGCACATTCAGTCTTTCCACAATAAACAATTGCTCAGACTTGCAACAAATAATTCATACAAGCTCTTGGTCGCTGTCTTGCAACTGATGTTCTCATTGATTTTTCAACTGTTTTCAGCAATAAGGTGACTATATAGTCCTCATTTTTTTTCAGTTTTATTTTGTTTTTACCTCCTCACTGTGATTTCTTTATGGATGCTATCAGGTTGTGCTTCCTTTGATTCTCTTTTCCATTAATTGCTCATTAGTTAGTCATCTTGTTATTTATATGACCAAGGTATATTTATATTTTTTTTCAGATCTTGTGGGTGACTCTTACATACTAAATTATTTTTGAACACTAATACCACTCGAGGCAAAACAGCCTGCCTCTTCATGCTGTACAGCTTTCAGTAGAAGATTAGGATTATGCCAACTGTATTGTCTCACACTAGTATTAGAAAGAACCAAACCAAACTGTTTATATGTTTTAAATTGAATAATACATGAATGACAGTAGTATGTACTATTGTATAAATTGCTCTATTATCTAGGTTAATGTAGAGGAAATGCATTCTTTCTTTCTCATGCTGTATGTTTTATCCCAGCTATTGCATGCTTTTGTCTCTGCTTTCTTTCTTTTTCTTTTTTTCTTTTTTTTTTTTATTTTTTATTTTAGGAGCTGCAGACACAGCTAGATGAATTTAAAAGAAAATCAGAGTGTGAACTAAAGCAACTAGAGAAAGAGAAAGAAGTACTAACTGGGAAACTTCAAAACTCTTCACTTGAGGTAAACTGAGCATAAATGTAACCCAATAATAAAAAGGGCTCTTCATTTTTCATCCCATCTGAGAGATTCTGGATTAGATTTTAATAGCATGTTGTGATTATCATTCAAGAAAACATGGAAGGATTCCAGATAGAAAGAACCGCTTCTAAACACCTATGAAGATTTTGATGAGTCTATTGTTTTGATAAATTTCATGTATCACTCTTTGGGGATATACTAAAGCTTCTGGTGAGGAATTTGGCTATATCAGGGTTGCATGGTGGCCCTGACTGTTTGTATAGAGGACTAAGTGAGATTTGGATCTTCCTTACAGCTCTTGTTGACTTTCTGATTATTTTTTTTTCTGATGCTTAGAAATGTAGAGGGACCTGCTTGTTTGCTTGCCTGCAAGAGAATTGAGTGGTAAAAAGGTCAAACAGATCATTGTTCTGTTTGCCTTTTGGTAAGGGTAGTAACTGAAGGAGGTTGGAATGTGCAATAATTTAGTCTATATTAGTAATTAGGTATGCCTCCCTCTATGTTCTCATGGTCAAGAATGAAATAGGGAAAGCATTGTGACCCCAGAGTAGGTTTGTGGGTGTCATGGCTCATCCACTGTTCCCCACTCTGGTTACACCTGAGTCGTAATGCAAATCTGTAGACATGGTTTGATCTGGAAATAAATACCTGAGATGTGTTATTAGATTATCCACCTGTAACATCTGTAATGTATAGCCAGTTGCTGGCTGAGTGATGCAAATTTTCCAGATTAGTACATCTGCTAAAGTATTTTTACAGAAAGGTGTCATTATTTGAGAAGCTCTAACAGATTGACTAAATAATTTTATGCCGAAACAAAACCAGAATGTCTACAAGGCAATTATTTACCCAGGCAAACAGTGCACCTTTAAGATTTCTGACAACTGTTAATACATGGTTCTTCCTCTCAGGTGTTCCCCTTTTGTGCTGTTCAGTTCTTTTTGGCAAATGCTGTCTGCTCTAAAATGTTATGCACAGGATATTTCCTTTTCTTCAGTGTGATCATGGGATGCTTTTGCCTCCAACCGTTTTGATACTTTAAGCTACAAAACAACTGTTTTAACAGCACTGAAATCAGTGCCCTGGTGGAAAGTTCTGATGATGCTGCGTTCTGCACTGATTTTTCTACCTCAAGTCTATAATTGCATTTGGTACCTTTTTCATGAAAAGAAGGAAACTATTTGTGATTGTCCATTCAGGGAGATATGGGTGTTCAGGACAGAAAAATATGAATGAAATCTCTGTTTTCTAACCACTCATCACAAGATCATGGTAAACTATCAAACAGTGGTAGGAAATTATTGGCACTTTAAACATAAATAAATAATATAAAGTAGTACATAATCATGCTATGTGTTATGTTCACAATGCCATGTTATATATTAACAGATACACTAAGAAATGTTTTATTGTGTCTTAGAATCTAACAGTGCTCCCAAAAAGGAGAAAATGCTCCATCTGACAAAAAACTTTGCATCTTTCTTGATACTTTCTGAACTAATTAATTTGACAGTGTTGCCAGGAAAGGGAAGTAATTTCAACTTGTAATAGTTTCCTGCTATAAGTAGGTGAATACTCACAGCCAAGAAAGCACCATTTACTACGCAACATTATGTTTCACTGAGGGCATGATTCCCAGCTGGGAACCTTTGCAATGCCTCAGCCCAGAACTTCCGCCTCAAAGGTTAGGCAATGTGTTGTTACTAATCCAGTTCTAACCTGGATACAATTTCAAATCTAAAAATAGCTTCCTTGGCTGCCTAAGACCCATTTGTGGTTGGGCTGACATAGCTAGAGCACTATGTGGAGTAGACAGAAGTGTGATAATTTCGTCTCTCTGGTGTTGCACTTCAAAGTGGTAGTATTTCTGTATTAATGAGATTTTTCTGTATAAAAAAATCAGATTCACATCTGTTTGGTCCTTTGGAAGGAAGGATGTGAGATCCTGTGTGGGTCAAATGCTCATTCATTAAGAGCCTCCAGTTCCTTGCTTCTTCACTACAGGATCTCTTCAACATGTGTTAAAGGGTCTTGGTGCCACAATATAAGAAATACATTGAGCTTTTAGAGAGTGTCCAGAGGAGGGCAACGAAGATGGTGAAGGGCCTTGAGGAGAAGCCTTATAAGAAGTGGCTGAGGTCACTTGGTCTGTTCAGCCTGGAGAAGAGGAGGCTGAGGAGAGACCCCATTGCAGTTACAACTCTCATGAGGGGCAGGCACTGATCTCTGTGATGATCAGTGACAGGATCCAAGGGAATGGCCTGAATTTGTGTCAGGGGAGGTTGAGAGTGGATATTAGAAAAAAGTCCTTCACCCAGAGTGTGGCTGAGTGCTGCAACAGGCTCCCCAGGCAAGTGGTCACAGCACCAAGCCTGAAGGAGTTCAAGAAGCTTTGGATGATACTCTCAGGCACATGTTGTGACTCTTGGGGCTGTCCTGTGCAGGGCCAGGAGTTAGACTTGATGATCATTGTGGGTCCCTTCCAACTCACCATATTCCTATGCAGAGGGCAGTTTTTCAGAATTTCACAGCCATGGTATTTGGTGTGACAAATACAAATTTTTGCTGAAAATTGAGAAAACTTACCTAATAGAAAAGAGTACAGTCTCCTCCTTCCTTCCCCATCAAAACAAACCACACTAATTTATTCATATAAGCAGGTAGTTTTTTGTTGCTTTTCTGTCAGCCATTACACACGTCTACTGTGTTTAGTAATTAAGATAAATCTGAAGCTTGATGTGCAGAATTCTTATTTCCATTGATTTTGCTTTATGTAAATGGACCCTGCAGAGTTACTTCTCCAAGACAGCAACAGGCATAGCCTTAGGCCTGCCTCCTGGTTTGTGACATAATAATTGTGCAAGCTGATTGCATGTATGAGATGGAGATGATTTCAAAAGAAATAATTTTTAAAAAGTACTTGATGAGCAACAGACAGTATATGTAAAACGGTGGTTATTCTTCACTAAAAAAGAGCCCCTTGCACAAAATGAGCATCTTGCTCTCTTTCCATAGAACAACATACATTCTTTAAAACATACTCAACTTTGCATAATTCCTCTCCATTGTGAATGCAGCCATTAATCCTATCCTGCTGACTTACTTTTCTGGAAGGTGGCTCAGCTGAAGCAGATATTAGACCAACAAGCAAATAATTTCAAGGAGTCACTGAAGAAACATAATCTACAGTCCAACAAAGAAAAAGAGAAGCTTTTGCAGGATCTTCAAAACACCATTAAAGAAAACCAAAATGTTAAACTGCAGTTGGAGGCATCACATCAGAAAGTCTTAAAAATGTTGGAGAAAAGCAAAAATCAGGAACTGAAGGTCAGTTGACTACAAACTAATGTAAAAAAATATATTTATGGGATAAACCATTTTAGTGAGAGCTGATTATCAAAACTCAGTTATCTCCAGTTATCTTAATGATGGGTTGCCATTGTTGCACATAATGAATTATTCCGTGATTTTAAAACCTCATCATCATCAAGCTGTGTTATTTGTTTTTTAATAACTGTAACTTTTTAACTTAGACCACAGTGTGAATAAATGTTTCATAAAATGATATACCCTTCAGTTAGGCTGCATTGAATACAAGCACCTTTAGCTGTGCTCCTGCTTCAGAAATACAAGGGAATTCCTGAGTATATTAATAACAGGACTCAGTTTTACTATTTTTATCCATTATTAATTTACACAAAAGTACTTGAAAAGTACAATAGACATGTATAATGATGTGTATTACCTTATATACCTTCAAGAAATCAATTCAGTAAACTTTTAAAGGTTCAAGTGGATTTATTTCAGTGACAAAATGTTAATACAAAATACTGAAGTTCTAAAGACTGTTGCTGTTCAAGAAAAATCAACTTGTAAATCTGATTGTGATATGGAGTTCAGATATCGCTGTTGATTCACACAGCTTATAAAACATATATAAACCTTATAAAACATAGGCAGTAAAATCACCCTAAGTAAAACTTAGAATCTTGTTTATATATTTAGAATAAAATTCCAGTTTAAGCAAAACCTAGCTGAAGGCAGTGAGTTGGTAAGAATGAAACTGAGGGGAGGAGTTTGATTTCAGAGCCACTGCAGAACAACCGCTTCATCATTTACAGTGTCTCAGCAGTACTTCTCATGACAGTTTTAGCTAATGGAAGTTTTAGCTGAGAATGATCCAAGGAAAGATAGACACCAGTCTGATACTCTGTGATGAGCAATGACAAACAGGTCAAATCTGGGGGCTTTGTATATTGAATGATAAAACATCTTTCTGATGTCAAATAGTGCAAAGATGTCAGTGTTACTATGTTATCATGTACAACAAATCTAAGAGGTGATATCTTGATAATTTATCTTGTACCTATTAAATGTTAAATTTTAACTTCAGCTCATTTTTATGCTTTCATTGATAAAGTGTCCTGTAAAGTGGCGATAAAAATAAAGTTATACAATGGAAGGCCAGATTAATCCTGCCATTACAAGTAAAACAAGCTGATAAATAGGCTCCAACTACTTTGTTTTCTGGGGGGGGACTTTTGCTTACAGGAGGCAGAAGAACGTTTGAAAAAGGAATTTAATGAGACTTTCAAGATCCAACATCAGTCTCATAGGCTGGAAATACAAACCTTGGAGGAGAAAGCAAAGAAAGAATTACATGATGAACTTGAGCAGATACAGAAGCAGCAAGCCCTGTTGCTAGGTATAGTGTCTTTTATCATGCACAGCTCCTACTGCTTGATTAAATATGTGCTGAGAAGCACTGACTTTTCATCTCATTCATTTTCTTTCCCATCTTCTCAGGTCTTTTTGAATCTCATTTTTCACACCCTGCAATTTCAGCATTACAGACTTAGTATTCCTTGTTAACCTGGCCCTTAGATACCAGCAGCAGAATGTTGCTGAGAGCATGGTCTGCTGTACAGCATTCAAGTATGCATTATCAGGTGTATTAAACTGGAAAAATGTAGTTAGTGTATATGAATTTGCTCTTTTTTTCTATGATAAGAAGAATTATTACATGTTGTTCGAGTCTGTTTATTGAGATCAGCAGTGAGGATAAGTTGCTCCCTATGTATTGTTTAGTCAGTTTCAAGAGTGCCCTAAACTGTTCAGAACTAAACAGAACACTGCATTAGGAAGATATGTAAGATCTCCACGTTTAATCGCATGTTATTAAAGCTCATATAAAAATTTTTTTTTAATTAAAGAATAATTTGAAAGTATTTTCAGTACAAACTGGATTCTCTTGCATTTTTTTAGTAATTCAAATTTGCTATAAAGATTTCTTGCTCTCTAAAGTTTATTATATCCAATAGACAGATTCTGTTCTTCTTCAAGAATAATTGTAGGGAGGCAACAGAGATGTAAAAACTACTTTTTCCTTGTACTTGATCCATCCTGAAACTTTATCCCAATATACATAAAAGTTGCAGTACGTGACAGATAAGCTTACATAAGTGTTTTACTTCTCTAATATAGCCAGACCTCTCCTCAGTCTGCCTTATGGCCCTCTATAAAACACCAGTAATCTTAACAGGGAAACTCAGGAGTGCTCCAGTAAAGTTCAAGGCTAGAAGAAGCAATTCAAGTGGTGTAGTCTGCAATACAACTGCCATGGAATTACCTCTCTGATTCTGACATTGAATCATTGTTATTGTAGCTCCTCATCATGTTACTATTGCTCAACTGAGTTACCTCTGAGTAATAGGAGGCCATTATGCTTTCTGGGGAAGGACTTGAGGAACAAAGCAAAATGTAATGCGCTAATGTTTTCATCCACATTGCCTACATCATCCTTCCCCATCTAGATGGCCTCTGACTGCCTAAATTATTGTCTGGTTGTTACTAGGAACGCTAAGGATGGAACTCTCTGAGCAACAGACATCATGCACTAACCTCAAGAAACAAATAGAAGAACTACAAATGGAGCTGAGGAGTGTGAGGACACTGAAGAAGCAACAGGCAAGAGACAAGTTCCTACTTCATTTCCATGTTTTGTTTAGCGAATGCAGTAGTATCAAATTTCTCTTGTTAGGGGTAACAAGTGTACAGTCTCTTACAGAAATGAAATGGATTTCCTTCCCTTATGTCTCGCTTTAAATGTTAGCGTTATTTATCATTTTTCCCTACAGGCAGGCTTTTTTTTCCCCATTTAAAGATCAGAATGTACAACAGAAGTAAATGAATGTTACAAGAAAATAAATTCTGTGGAGACTGTAAAATATATTCAAGAAGTTTTGACCACAGATTTTGTCTTGCACTTAGCATAATGAAAAATTGGATCACAAAAATTCAATGCACACAATTCTAGGAAGATCTTAAAAATTAGTCTGTGAATAACTAAATTTGGCCTTTTTCTTAGGAAGGAAGTAGCCAAAGCCAGATCAGATCTCTTCATGATGAGCTGGAAAAATGTCAGAGTGAAATTTCTGAACTCAAGAAAGAGAATTTACTTTTGAAGGACACAATGGAACTACTCAGTGCTGAGTTGGAGTCACAGAAGCAAGAAGCTGCACAGCTTCAGGATAGAGATAAACACAGAAGGTTTGCCTTAAATTCACACTTCACAGTGCTATCTAAGATTAAATAATAATGTCAGCATCAGAGGTGTTCTAAGTGTAATGCATGTCAGAATCTTCCCTTTCTAAAGTACTAATTTTAGAGGCTAGGAGTTTTGTAAAAGCAATGGTTCATTTCACATTTCCCTCCAGCCATAACAGAAGCATTTGAACTAATTGTTCATTATATGTCACAGAAAAATACGTATCCCCACAGGAGCGACCTGAGAAAATCTGCATAATGTCAGTCTTTGAAAGGCACTGGAAGCATAAACAAATCCCAAACTCACCCAAGAACTATTAAAAAAAGAGAAATCTCTGAGAATAAGTATCAGACTTTTATACATACTCTCTGTAGCTGAAACCAATGTTAGCTCCAAAGGGGACACTTGAGAACATTGTATATACTCCATGAGAGTTTGCTTTGGCTGTAGCAGTCAGCTTTGCACTGTGGCAGTAAGGGCAGCGGCAGTGAACGCTGACAGAGCCTCTGGGCTGATGGGAGCCTGGAGCTGTGAGATGCTGTCAGGGCACAGGAAGGGTAAGATGACTTGTAGTCTTGGCTGTCTTGTATAAGGTGAACCACATTTTCTTAGTGTAGTCACAGGCTCGGCACACATGGTGCATTGCAGTAAAAGCAGTCTTCCCATTTGTGTACAGAATAAGTGCAGAATCAGAATCAGTTTGAAAAAGACCTCTGAGATCAAGTCCAACCTATGACCAAACACCACCATGTCAACTGGACCGTGGCACTGAGTGCCTCCAGGAATGGTGACTCCACCACCTCCCTGGACAGTCCATTCCAATGTCTAATCACCCTTTCTGTGAAGAAGTTCTTAATGTCCAACCTAAACTTCCCCTGGTGCAGTTTACATGGGAGACAGGTCTGGGTTCACTGCCCACTGTGTTTATATGGTTTTGAATCCCTTGAAATTTCTGGATGAACTTACTGAACACGTTCTCTTTGCAGAGAGACTGAGGGATCTGGTGTATGGGTACCTTTCAATTCATTTTTGCAATGGTGTAGAATGTATGCCCCTAACTACACAAGCTGTACATTAAAAGGATTTCTGAAAAGTGTGCCCTTAAAGGAATCTTTAAAATTATGGCCCATATCGTCTAGAAAAAAAGCACGCCATGTCTCTGCAGACTATCAGAGTGGTCAGAGTAATTCCATTCCTGTGTACCAGTCAGCAGATATTTAAAGAATGAGCAACTTCTTTTTTCTTGCCCTTGCACTCTTTGGAGAGTTACTTCAAAGTGAATTTCATTTCAAGCTTTTGAAGCCAGATCAACAGAAAGAATTGCAAACCTGAGAGTTTCATCAGTGCCCTCCAGCTACCTTGAAGGAATTTAGACCTCTGTTCATGAAGAGAATTATTCACATGTCAGTGATGAGTTCTAAAAGGCCTCAAATGCTAAGGCTGCTGGGCTGGAGGATTTTCTTTATGGGGAATAAATGGTGTAGCTCTACTACAGTAAGGATTTGAGAAGGAAGCATTAATGGAAATTATGTAAGCAGAAATCCTTCAGATAACAGGAGGTAGGACCAAAGAGCTGAAATGGACTTAGGCACCTGCTAAAGGCTGCTCTGAAATTAACCCATGGAACACCTGGAACATTAACTTGCAGCTCTTGTTTTGGTTTTGGAGGACGAATAGTTTGTGTAAGGAAATAGTTAAATTGCTGAGTGCATATAAATAAGTGCTATTTTTGCTGTTATTTTAACAAGTGTGCCCCTGTCTTATGCCATATAGTTTTTTCTGATTTGAAAGCTGATAGTGGCTTGTTATTTGCATGTGACAAATTTTTTAACAAATTATTTAAAATTACTACTCCTACTGTTGTCAAATAAGTGAAGCCAGTAATCTGCTTGAAGTGATAACTCACCCTTCCCTCGAATTGTATGAGTTCTACCACAAGGATTAGGATGAGAGCAAAGGTATTTTTATAGAAAGAGGGGACAAGTCCCAAAATGGCTATCTGAAGGACAATTTTTATTCTACCCCTAGTGATCCATTTCAGGGATTCTGCTCCCTTTTTTACCCTTTTTCTTCTGCTTCTTATTTTATGCCAAGTGCCAAATCAGTCACTTGCATAGCTGTGCTCTAATTTCCAGGGCAGAAACCTTTCATGGGCCTTTTGGCCTTTCCTGAAGCCTTTCAGAAACAAGTGAAACAGGCTTGGTACTCCATTAAAAAAATAATATGGAAAGAAAAGGTAAACTCAATATCTTCTGTGAAAATTACAATTGTTAATCTGCTGAGTTGAGTATTTCTATTTTAATCAGTAAACTATATGGCATGGGTTCTTTATTGAGTTAATGAAAAAGTTTCTCCAAGGTTTAACAAAGCATTACCAAACAAAAGACAACAAACTAATTATGATTCTTCAATAGTTGTCTATTGCTTTTGGAGTTGGTATTAGAATGCAATGTTATGGTTAGGCTTGAAGAAACATTAGGCATTGTTTAGTTTTCATTTCATGATGTTAGTTACATAGCAGTATCTTTCAAAATGTAGTCTGATAAACCTAAATGTTACAGTTAAAGGCATTGTTACAATATTTCTTACCTTCAGTTAAAAAAAAATCAACAAATCAAAACCAGTTTTAGGATGATGGTTGGCAGTATTAAATGTTTCTGATGCCACAGTGTGATGAAATATATCTTCAGAGCCTCATGTTAAAATCCCAGAGATTTTACTACAAGTGAGTTCCTATGGTACTTTATTGTCATGTTTTGTCATTAAGATTAACGCACAAACTAACCCTAGACGGAATACCAATAGCATCATTATATGGAATAGACCTTCCATTTCCTGAAGGGAGAAGGTCAAGTACTATTCAAAAGAATTTTCCTCTTCCTCAGTGTTAGGGTAGTTCTGCTCAGATTGCTACCAAAATGTCTTAGTCAAATCCGTAGGGAGAAGCCAGCTCTGTGCCCAGTAACTACCTTTGCAGTCAATAGAAGACCTCAAAACTGCATGCTTTGATCAATGATAATAAACTAGTATTGAAACATGAGAATTCAGACATATTTTAATACCAGTGGAAGGCTGCTGGTAGAAGACCTCAATATCAAGCATAAAAAAGAACTGGACACAGTGAAACAAGATCACCGGAAGGAAATTGAAAACATATTATCTGATTTCAGCAGCACTCAGTCACATCTCCAAGCAAAGATTTTCTCCTTAGAAACTGCGTAAGTAATTTAAATGAACTCTGGCTCATACTGGCAGTGAGTTCTATTTGAATTTATGATTCTTAGTATGTATAATTTTTGTATTAATCATACATAGAATATTATAAGGAAGGAAACAGAAGTGTAGTGAAGGAGTGAAATAGAAGTATTGTATTTGCAAACCGAAAAGACCCAGTTACATTGTAATAAATTCTGAATACTGTTTAATCTAAAGCCCTATACGTGAACTTTTACAATGCTAAATTAAAACTTGCATGTAGCATCTAGCAATTTTATGAAGTCTAAAATCATCTTGATCAAAGATGATACCAGAGGCTTTGATCCATCATCTTGTATGTAACTTTGTTCAGCAGAGCAGCATCTTTGAGGTTGAGAAGCTCTTGCTCATTCTCACTCCCTTAAAAACTTCCCAGGACAGCTTCCACTAACTCATGTAAATAAATGCACTTTGCAACCCCTTAAGTAGTTCTGTGGTGCTTAAGTTTGTATAGCAGAGGCCCTCAGAAATAATCCCTCTGATTATATATCTCTTGTCCTTTTCCGTTACCTCAACTGCATGGCAGAGGTCCAGAAGACCTGCATGTAAGCAGGCCTCAAAACTTTCAGATGTTAAGATTTATCTTTTTATTTAAACTCTGAGATAACTCTAAGATAATGAGATTGGGGAGGTAGTCCTCCAAAAAAATGCTTACTTACACTCAAAAAACCCCCAGCCACAAAATGGTGGTTTGTATTCTGTACTACACTCCTCAGTATGTGTTCCTGGTTATGGCAGGTGAAATTCATAGCATTGAGTTTCTCAAACAGCAAAATTCCAGAACTTGGCTGATGAAATAATGACTTGTCTTCTCATGGACCAATCAAATGTATGTGTCCACACCATATCTAAGAATGTAATTTGCATTTGAATCTTTTCCCCTCATTAAGGAATTAAAAAAGCTGAACTCAGGCTACATGTTTTGACTTAGAGGGTTCCTTAAGAGCAGCATGTATATATGCAAGCTTCTCTTCATGAAAGTTATAGGAATTGAGTATTTCTGAGGATTCTAAAGTTATTGGATCAGGAGAACAAATAGATGAATACAGGTATGTATACATACTGCAACACAGATTTTTTTCTTTAGGAAACTAGATGAGTTACGTGACGTGCAAGCTCGTTAGCATTTTACATCAGGGGCTGGATTTTACACTGGACAGGTGTTGTGGATTAATCCTGCTGGTAATTTATTCTGGGACTCCACAACATTCTATACGTCTATGTAAACCATGTACAAATACCCATTTAAAAAAAAAAATGCTGTTTTATCACAAAAGCCTGACTATGCCCCTGTATTTTAGGCTTGGAACTTAGAGCAGAGTACAGCCCAAGTATCTGTTGAACATGATCTGAGAAAGATTTTTTCCAGTCTGCATTTTCTTTGGTACAGACTTGAAGAATTAGAAGAAAAGTCAAGAAAGTGGGAGTCCAAGTCAGAAGATGCACACCTTATAAATTGTCTGCAAGACAAATTAAGTGAGAGAGAAGAGATTATCAAGCAGCTGGTGGTAAGACTGCCTTTTATATGCACATATATATTTTGGAGTCTGTCTCACACATTGCTTCAGACTAGTTGCTTCTTTCTGTTCTCGAATACTTTGACAAATGTATGTTTCCATACCAGCTTTCAACAAATACATGTTTCTATACACATAACTTTCTTTCCCCTCAGAAAGGAAGAAAATGTCAGCATTCACTTTCAGCCCACATTGACTCTTCCAGGAATCGGTCATTTTCTTTCAACCCTAATACAGCAGGCTTGACTCCTTCCATCAAGGTAAGATGGGCAATGTGAGTATAATCACAAATCATCAAGTTTTATTACTATTTGAATCATACAGGTGATTGGGACAATAAAAGTGCTATTAATTTTTAGTATAATGTTATTCAGTAGAATTCTTTCCAGTAAGCCAACCTCCAGTCAGGGTTTGAGTATAACAGATTCAGTACAAGTGTATATGCAACATAGATAGAGGTGTTTAAGCCAATACGGAAGACTAGAATTCCAAAGACATAGGTCTTCCACTGAGATGAGCACAGCCATTGCTTGCAGATTTGGGGTTTGCTAATTGGGATACTGCATGCATCAAGGAAAATTACAAATCTGTTTGGGTTGTTTAGTATTTGCCCTTTGTCATTTCAGCCCCTCTGCATGATACAGTCTATAAATAGCATTAAAAGAAGGGAGGTGAAGTTGGTGGAAAGCACCTTGGTGTGTCTAAAACCTAAAGGTCAAATACACAAGTTGTTTTAATTGGACAAGACCAAATTCACGGATCCTCACAGTATACCCTGAGAATTTATTTTAGATGCCTATAGAAAAAGATGTGAATCTTCCTATTTGAGTGTTCTTCACAAGACATCTGGGAATGACGTATTGTTGAGGGTTTAGAGTATAAATTGAAAATGTGTATGTAATGAAATTTTCTGTTACAATATAAAGCAGAAGAAGAAAACGGTACAGGTGCCCAGTCGTGTTGTCAGTGTTCCAAATTTAGCTTCCTACGCAAAGAGCTTTTTGAGCTGTGACTTGAGGTCAAGAAGAAGTGCTCCTCAAATAACAAAATCTACAAGCTTAGACCGGAGTCCTGGCTGCCTCAGCGTGGGCTCTCCATCAGTACAGTCCTCAGACAGCAATCCTGCCACAAGGTATTTGTCCATTTTGTAAGATGATAAATGAATTCATGTTCAGAATCTTGTAGCCAACTCAAACATGTTAGACACATGAAAATACACAACAATGTGAGGTTCCCTCAGTGCAGTGAACTCCGTGTGTTCAGTTCTCTGCAGACAGACCCAGAACTTCACTGCAGAAGTAGGCTATAATCCTGCCCAGCAGAGCTGATGCTTGCAACCCCTTCTGGTACAAAAGAATAAGAGGAGTTGCAAGTAATTAATTAAAAATGCAATTAATAGTGAACATGGCTGTTTAAAACTTCTTATTTTTGTTTCTTCACCTAGCACTTGGTAGATGTAAATGACATATTTTTATTTTAGGACCTATTTCAATAACCTAGGCTAATCATTTTGCCAAGGGTTTAGAGACTTAGAAATTGATTAGCAGATATGTTTTCTCTCTGAAGAGTTTGCATTCTTCAAATTTATGAGTTATTTGAACGTTTAGTGTTTTATAAACATGACTGAACTCAAGAAATAATTAAAAATCTATGCAGCTAACATAGTTATAAATATACAAAAAACCCAACCAAACCAACCCTACCACTGTATTTCAGGACAAAACCCAGCCTTCTCACCTATCTCTTGGTGGAGATTAGTTATCCTATAAATTATGTGTTAGAGTTCTTCCCTTGAGGGCAGATGATGCTGACTGCCGACAAAAACAGTAACCTGGGACACAGGTCTGGATCCAGTTTGGCAATTCCCACATCTAAAAGATAAAAACATGCTGTGTCATGTCAGATGACTGCCAAGGCAAATCAGATTTCTCTTTTAAAGGGAAACAAATGTATAAGGAGACTGAGGCTAGCTTGGCTGCTACTTACTTAACTTTTTGAGATCAGTCAATCCTAAGTCAAGTCCTATTTGCTATCATTTGTTTAAAAAAATCCTGAATGATGGAAAATGAGGGACTATGTAATAGGATTGATTATAAATGCCAGTTAACGTTCAGATAAATCAGTTTCAAATAAAGCTCTTACCCAGCATTTTCAATGCATAGATCATATTTCACGTTTTGAAGAGTGAATTGCAGCTGCCATTCCCTGATTTTCAAGACGTCTTTAGTTACCTGGCTAGCACAGATCCCCCTAGAAATTGTAGCTGGCACCTTTTGGCCTCATCTATTCATGTGAGCACAGAACTATTCCCTAGGCTCATCAGATTTTCTGTGAAAAGAAGTATTACATATTGATAAGGTTGTAAGTAGGTAAGTCATGCTAATGCTTATTTGTTTGCACAGGACACATGACAGTGAACCACCACAAACCAAAGATGATCAAAAACAAGACCCTCAGAATCAAGAATGGTTTACAAAGTATTTTTCATTTTAAAACAAAGTATTTCCGTACTTCTCAGAATTACTAGAAAAGTCATTCCTGTTTTCTTTTAGGGAATGATAATCCAATATATGATTTAAGGAAAGAAAAAAAAAGTAATTTCTAAGTAAATTAGGAACACCTGCACTCTCTTATGCCTAGTAACTATGCAGTTATAGGCATGGATTTCAGAAAAACGTATTTTTTAAAAACCTCTATAAAAAATGAAAAGGCAAAATTCTGGATACTGTTATGTGAAAAGCCTTTCTATAATCAAGAGACTCTACCACTCCACAATTTCAATATGCAGTTTGGACTCTGATACATCCTATCACTCTGGCACCAGCTGAAGACAGATCTAACTTCTGTAGAGTTTTACATTTGATTCATCAGCTGTTTAAAGTTAAGTCCTGTATATAATAATGTAATTTTTTTAAGTTTTTAATGTTTTTTGTTAAACTATTTTTAAGCTGTACAGCATGTGGCAGACCTCTAAGAATAGCATGTTTATAGCAAGCTGGTTTAGAAATAATTTCTGATTTGCTCAATAAACTATTTTGTATAGTCTGCACTGCAATGTAATATTCCCATTGCACTTCAATACATGTATCAGCCTGATAAATTAGGATGACGTGTACGTATGAACATTAAAGTTTGTAAATTATCCATTTCTGTGTTTTTCAAAAGAGTGCTGTGTTATGCTGAAGTGTGAATCAGATGGATACACTGAGTTCCAGAGTGATGGGAACTGCAGACACGTACCTTTCATGCGCACCTAAATGCAAAGTGGAGGAATGACTACATTTGTCAGATCATGCTAACTCGTTGCTGGGAGGAAAGGCACCCATAAAGAAATTAACCCTCAGGTAACTAACTCATCAATGATTGTGGAAGGCAGGGAATCGTGCAACCAGCAGCCTGGTGTTTAAAATAGTTCTTCAACCGCTGTGTGGTTTGAATCCCCATTTAATTTCAACCAGCAGGGCCCAGCTACATAACAGATTTTTTGTGTGTGAGTTGTAGCTCCAGCCTCACCTCATCTTCTATCCAAGAGCCAGAAAGAGCTGTATCAACAGATGCAGACACTTAATACAAAACAGCCACTACACGTCACTGGTGGTGAAAAAGTGACAGAAAGGGCATAACGCTTGTACAGGCTAATACTGTTCATCCCTGCTATCTAGTATTTTTCCAAGAGGAACTGCTTGTTTTGGAAAGTGACTTTGGCATTAGACAAAAAGACACCTTTTATACATGTAATCAAGTAGGAGATAAAATAGTGTACAGTAAGTAGGACTGAGGGGTGCTTTGGTATCTGTGAGGATCAGAAAATGGACAGGGCTGTTTTTCGTTGCTTTTCATCCACTGTGCCCCCCCAAAAGCATGCTTTTTAAGCATGCTAGATTACCAATTTTTATTTTCAGGGTTACAATAATCAATTAGTTACCTTTGTGTCCATAAAGGGATCCCTAGAAAGTGGCTTTCCTTGTTATATGGATGAATTAAGTTTGTTACTTAGTAAAACACACACAGGGCTTCTTTACTATTTCTAACTCCAAAATCTTTTTTGGCAACATTTAGCTTACTAAATAGTGCACTCCACTAGAAGCCCCAACCTCCACAATGAGTGACCTTTATTTTGGGGGTAGGTATTTAGGACCATCTCTACACCACCATGAAACAGAACATAAGTAACATTAGGCCTGCATTACATACTCCATCCTTTTGTGTGCATTTTTCTATTGAATTTCATCCTGTAATAAATTCGTATATCCCAAGACCCCTTCTGTGAAGTGAATGACAATTCACTTAAAAAAAAGTACACTCTTGATCTGCCCTATATACAGACAATTCTAATGGTGTTTCTACAGTGGTACTCATGGATAATTACTGGATCACAAAGCATTTAAATTTTCCAGTAAAACCAAACACTGATCTTTGCAAGTATTTTCATCATACCAGCAAAGACAGAGGGGAAAGAAAGGGCCACCCTCTCCAGAAGAAACAGGATGCATTCTGGGAGATACACTTCTACCAGAAAGCATCCTGAACAGCAATTCTGAATATTTTCCATTGAAATATAGAACCAGTCCATACTTTTGGAAAAGAAAAAAAAAGAAGATAATTTATTTGACTTAAATGTCTTAACTATTTATATGTGTAGTACAAATTACATTATACAAAAAGCAAATAAAGTAAAAACACCACTGCTTTGCACCACTGAAAATACTGAGCTATGTCAAGTTGAAGATTATGTTTGCTTCATTGGAGCAGGAATATTTGCAGATGCTTGTTCCAGGTAAGCTAAGGGACCTTGAGGCATTTCTGCAGGCTTTTTGTGCTGTACACTGATGTCTTCCAGGACCTGCTGCCAGTGTCTCAGTTTACTCAAATGCTTCTGAATTAATGCTTCTTTCCTCTGCAATTCATTTCTTAATTCTGAAACATCCTACAGATGAAAAAAAGTATATTAGTAGATAGGCATTATTCATAGGAGTAACCATGTCACATAAAGAGCACGTAATTTTTTAGCTTGAGTTTTCAAGCTGATCTTACAGTGAAAAAGTGGAATAATGGAAAAGTGTCTAAGGAAAGAGAGGGAAAGCACTGCAAATGCACGAGTGCCATTCCACTAAATCAGATATTTCAGAGATCGCTACTTCCAACAAAATCTAACTGGTTTATTTCTTCCAATGAAATTACCAGCTGTGTTCCAATACCTCCACAGAGCAGTAGGCATCTAGCTTCTCCAGGTTCATGGTGAGAGTTATGTTAACAGTCAAGTTCTACTAACTTAAGGTACAGCATCATGTTGAGAAACCCAAAATGAATGTGAACAAAGTACACCGCTAATCTGACCTAGCACAAGACAGGTGAATTAATCTAAACATACCTCTTTAATTACTTGTTCTGGTTTCTGGACTGATAGCTGCAGTCTTTTTTGCAGAAAAAAGCATTCAGTTTGTCTTGCAACATCGAGAAACTTTTGGATGCACTGATCAACACCTAAACATATAATAACAAAATAGGAAGAACAGATTCCAAAAAAAGAAGATACGAGGCGGATAATGGTAGTGGTCTGCATGCTATTAAAAACGCTTTTTACATTGCTTTCTATAGAGAAAATCTCCAGAATATCTAAAATGACGTATTTATAAAACCAGGATGTGCTTTAAGTCTCTGTATAAGCCACTGTTTTACAAACTTTGACAACTTCGTTTAAAGGTGCAAGGTAACAGCACTACCTCCGAAGTTTTATTACATTTCTGGCTACAGACAAGGAGTAACAAAATAAGTCATGGAACTTGGTTAAACAAACAAAACATTTCTGCATGCCCAAGCAACAAGCTCAATGTAGGGTTCTCAAATATGAGAATATCGAGAATATATTGCCTTCCTGTAGTACTCACTACTGCTTTGGTAATAAAAGCTATTCTATCCCAGCACATGAACATGACCCAATATCCACACAGGAGTTTCAAAAGTATTCGAAGTTTTCAAAAGTATTTATGCCGTTTTCGATACAGCACTTGAGAGTCAAGCTTCAAAAGACGTCCAGGGACAAGTGCGCTCCCAAGCAGTGGCCCAGGTACTGTTCGAACCAGCTCGGTATTTAACGCGGGGGGTCTCGCCGGCCCCAAAGCCGCGGGCGGGGCAGCCCGGCCGCGCGAGCGGGAGCGCGCGGTGCCACATCGCGACAGCGACAGCGGGACGGGGTGGCACGGGAACAGCGCCCCGGGGTGCGGGATGGCTCCGGAGACAGAGACCCCACAGCCGCCCCGGGCAGCCTGTGCCAGTGCTCCGCGAGGAACTTCTTCCTCGAGGTGGAACTTCTGGTGTTGTAGATTATTATTGCTCCTTATCTTGTCACCGGGCACCACGGAAAAGAGCCTGGCACCATCCTCTTGGCACCTGCCTTTGAGATATTTATAATGCACTGAGATCCCCTCTGAATGTTTTCTTCTCTAAACTAAACAGGCCCAGTTCCCACAGTCTCTCCTCATAAGAGAGATGCTCCAGACCCCTNCATCCCTTCCCTTCCCTTCCCACCCCTGCTGCTGCTCGCACCACCTTCCACTGAAATTCCCAGCCGCGTTCCCCGGGCCGGGGCTCACCGGTGCGGATCTCCTCCTGGTCCGTGCCGTTCACGTAGTCCTGGCTCACCAGCGAGGCGAAGCAGGCC
>VWZF01001527.1:1399905-1416701 GCA_013396755.1 Sclerurus mexicanus | reverse complement strand
TACTGAGGAGCCCAGAACTGGACCCAGTGTTCCAGATGTGGCCTCACTGGGGCCGAGCAGAAGGGCAGGATCGCCTCCCCCTACCTGCTGGCCACGCTGTCCCCGCTGCACCCCAGGACACCTTCGGCCCTCCCGGCCCTGAGTGCGGAAA
The DNA here is from genome assembly GCA_013396755.1 of Sclerurus mexicanus. Taxonomy (NCBI): domain Eukaryota; kingdom Metazoa; phylum Chordata; class Aves; order Passeriformes; family Furnariidae; genus Sclerurus; species Sclerurus mexicanus. Next base: position 1,416,550 of record VWZF01001527.1, on the reverse strand, counting down.
CAGCAAAGACATCCTTCCAGCACGACCCTCCTTCTACAGTCCTGCCCTACCAGCGCCCCACAGGTGCCAGCCCGGGTCAGCACTGCTTCAGCATCACTTGTTACACGCCAGCATTTAACAAAAAACCCCAAATAACCCCTCGAGGCCTGGATCCCTCGAATTGTTAAGTGTCAAATCTGTTTGATGTTTGAACTGAGTCTAGGAATACTGTCCCTGCTTGGAGTCCAACACTCTCACACCAGGAAACAGCAGAAGCAGCAGGATTACAAAATGTACGTGAGATGGGGGCAGGTTCCCCAAAAAACCCCTATGAAACACTAATTTGCACTCAGTTTTTTGTAAAACAGAAGATATACTCTTGCTGACATGGTTTGAAATAAGTACATAATTCTGTGCTGAAGCCATGCTAATCATACTAATTGCAATAGCCTAAAATGTCTGATGCAGCATCATTTCTGCCTCAGTACACAACATGAGCAGGTTCAGTTTTTCTAAGGAAAAATGTCAGAATGGCATTTTTATGAATAACTTTGCAGAGCTACCTTTCACACCACCTACATAGTTCATCCAAAACTGAGGCATAGCTGTCATCTCCTACTGCTCATTCTCCCTCAATCAAAATGCACATCCCAATGAGGTATTTATTGTTTACAATAATTATGCTTACTTTACATATAGAATAGGAGTTCCAGTGTTTTCCGTTACCATGTTTTGGTATTAAATATCTCAATAGTTCAAACAGTATATTTTATTTTAAGCTGCATAATACGGCATGACAAATCTCAAAGTTGAGATAATCTTATCCAAGTAATAATTTATAAAATGCACGTGTAGTTAATTAACATAATGAAAATATCCTTGTGGCATTCATTTATGAATAATACCTTTTAAGATTTTTTTCTTAAGGCAGAGTGGATGATTTTAGAACAAGTACTTTTATTTGGCATTGTGACTGTCTTGACTTAACCGAGCCGCAAACTCTACGAGGGTTCTCGTGGGGCGCCCTGCCATGCCCTTCCGAAGGTAGGGCACCTCGTCCTTATTCGACATCACACCAGCAATATCCAAATGAGCCCAGTGAGAGGCAGTCACAAATTCCTTCAGGAATGCAGCAGCTGTGCATGCTCCGCCAGCTCTGTGGGAAGCAGAAGAATGTATCGTTTCTAAAAGCAACTCCAAGTGCACACATATTAAACAAATACACTGAAAGAAAGGGGCACATGAAAGATACTGGTTCATCTTACCTGCTGTACTTTCCAATGTTACTCACATCTGCAAGAGGGCAGTCTGTTACTTGTTTTGTGTAATGTTCAAAAAGAGGCATTCTCCAAACTCTGTCTCCTGTCAAAATGCTGGCCTGAAAAAGAAACAGGGATAGTTTCAGCACATCTTTCTTTTCTGCTTTTTAACTGCATGTGTAAGCCCTGGTTTCACGCATGCTTTTTTTTGTTTAGGTTTGATCAGTCTAAAAATCTTCAGCCCAAAACAGTATTAGTTATTTGCAAAGCAAAACAGGAAATCCTACTTTTTAGGTACTCTAGTGTTAGCCAGAAGGGAACATCAAAAGACCACATTTTTTAATCTGTTTTTCCTTTTTTCTGACAACACAAATCTTTCCCCTCAGAGGCTTCCTTGATCCATCACACTTCAGCTACTCACAAGGCCTCTCTGAATTTCTGTCTCGTTGTTAAGCAAGATCAATTATCTTTTTAACATGAACTAATTACTGTCAGTAGTCCATAGCTTATGCATATGCATAAGAACATGCAGATCCTTGAGATGATGTGCATGCTGCTTGGTGCATGATATCACACCTCACTGAAGAGACAGTAATTAATAGTCAACATTAATTATTTTCAATTAAATACAATACAGAAACCATTCCTATGAAATTTCAAAGTGTAATAACATCTTTTAGATTTACATAAAGACTTTACTAAAAGTACTAAATTTTCAATAACATATATCACTGAATTATTACTACTATGATTTAATAATAACGCAGATGGCCTGCCTCATAGAGGTGAGTCCAAAGCCAAGATGAATTTGTGAACACTCCAGTCGCAGCAGATCCCAATGCAACATCCATGGCACCTATAGAAACACACCTTCAAGTTTATATGACAAAGGCAAAGGTGGACCTGAGCTATTCCCTGCATCCTGACTCCTCACAGAACTTTCCATTTTCAATTCCCATTATCAGCAAAGGGAATTAATCAGACTCCAAAACCTAAAGTATACTCAGATTTTTAAAGGTTTGAACATTGTTAAAACATTTATATAATTTAATAGGACATCATAAAAATTATATTCTGTTTCTCGTGAAACTAGATTTTCTGACTTCAGTTTGATGTTTATTAGCAATATTTCTAAGATGATTTATTGAACAATAATAGGATCCTCTGAAAAAAAATCTAGATATGATTTCCATATAGAAAATGTCAGTGGACTTTTTTCAGTTTATAGACCTCTGCAATTTTTGAGCTGATACCTTCCTTCTGTGAATTCCATTTGCATAGATTTTTGCAGTGTGTGTGCAAAAAATAGTCCTTATCAAAGTACTAAACCATGCCTAAAAATTGAGAGATTACGTACATATATCTATTTCATGCCAGCTTCTTTAATACCAACACTCAATCCTCAGTGAGATGAAAGGAAAAAAAGTAGTTTAACAAACTGATATGTCAAAGAAATTTCTACAGGAGTTCTCCTCCTTCCTGCTTGGTGCACAAAGATCCCAAACAGGAATACTTTTATACAAGCCAACAATCTTAAAATTAGTTTCCCTTCTGTCTATTGAAATTTTCTGCAGAATTTGAACTGGTAAAACTGATGGACCATAATTTAAAACACTAGCAGAGAGTTTATGTAATTATTTTGCTTAGTATATTCGTTAAAGAACACAGTGGACTCCTGTCTGAACTACTCCTTGGTGTTTGCTCTCATTTCAGCTACATCACCTCATTCATGACAGCTTGTTACTGAGTTCATGAGATGCATACACAATGCTCTTTTAAAATTTAAATTTATAACTTTGCTATTATGCAACTGTGAGATGAAACAAAACACATTTCATAATGCCTAAAAGTATGCAAACTGTACACAAAATAAGAGATACTTCAGTCAAAAAATTCTTGGGAAGATGCCGACTCTCCTGTTATGTACCGTCATGGAGAGCTGAGCTAGCTCATGCAATTGGGGAAACTGGTGCTGACTGGGTCAGAGCTTAGGCACTCAGCAAGCTGTTCACCAAGAAATATCTGGGCTCCAGCACCGCTCATGCCAAGTGGACTGGGCAGGATTCCTCCCCAACAACGCCACTATCTCTGCATCACACAGCCCTGGGAGCAGGGAGGGCTTAGCTCAGAAGTGAAGCACAGGGAAACACTGAGGTCTGCATGGGTTTTCTCACTGGACCTAAAAGATGGGCTGGGCCAGCCCAACTTCATCTACACTGCTGAGCACGTCCCCTCCATGCCAGTCCCCTCTCCACTCCCAGAGACACTGTGCAGCTGTACAAGCTGTGCGCACTCTTGTCCTGCAACATATAAAATCATCTCGGTTGCCTTTGAATTAAGGTTGAGTTTATGCACACAGTGCAACTAAGCCACAGCCCAACTAATGATTGCAAAATGAGCAGGGAAGGGAAACTGCTTACCTGTTAATGTTGCAGCATTCACAATAGCCCTTGCATTAAAATTGTGGGCATAACAGAGAGCGTCAGCTAACAGCAGTCTTCCTTCTGCATCTGTGTTATCTACCTTCAGGGGCAAAATTAGTAAAAAACAGAAAAACTTCTGTAAACATCCCTTTCATTGATGTATTTCTAACGTATTATCTTAAGTAGCTGTCGGATACATGCTCTACGAACTTCAGGTAACCAAAACTTATCCAAACTACACTGAAAAAAAGAAAAAAATTAGTATTGATATACAGTTACATTTACAAAATAAAAGCAGATCTCTAGCTGAGGTCAAGTCATCTTTCAGCACTGCAACCCGCTCAACTGCTGGGCCTCTGTGCTGCTGGCTCCTCAGAAGAGCCTGGGGATTGGAGAGGTACTCCAGTGGAACACAGGCTGGCAATGCCCAGGAAAGCCCCAGGAATCCCAGGGGCTGAGATATGGCCAATGGAAACCACAAAGGAGGAGAGGGTACCACAAAGAAGCACAGAGACATGCCTGGAAACAGTTCCTTGTTATACTGCTTTCTCTTTGGATCTTGAAATTTCTTCCCCCTCAAAAAATTTATCAATTTGCTCCTTTCCCCTTTCAGGAAACTTCATGATGAATTCTGCAAGGTTAATTACATGATGTGCTCTGATCTACTACCACTTCTTGCAAATTGCTTCCTGGTGAGGGAATACGTACCTAGTCTTTTTCCCTCAAAGCAGAGGGTGACTGAATTCAGTTTTGGGAGACGAACCTCAAGAAGGTTCAGCAAGTCAGAAGTGGCAAAATCACAGAAATCCAGGCAGAAAGAAATACTAAGCCATCTACTTCTGCATTAAATTAGTGATCTACAGCACAGTGACTTTTAGTACAATTTAATCAATCAGATGAGTATAGAACAGTTTGTAATAAATATGAAATATGTATTTTGGGTAAGCTTTTTTGAATCAACAAACAGCCCCTATGACTCAGAGTTCTAATTGTACAGAGCAGCTTGGCAGCAATAAAGACCTTGGTTACATCAGCAGGAAACTAATACTTTTATGTCTTACTCCAGATAGCAAGGAAGTGTCCTGAAGGGCCTGCTGGAAGCAATTAACATTATTCATTGAGACTGAGAGTCTATATTTACAACCATTGTAACAACCTCTTGTGCTAAAACAAGATTTTCTAGTATGTTCAGTTAACAACCTTACTTTGCAGCTTTTCCTAGCAATTTATAAAACATGTCTCATATCTTCAATCTAAATTTATATTTGAAAGAATCCTATGACAGCAATTTCTAGTTAATAACATGCTTCTGACATTTTTAAAAAACTGTACATTTGCACAGCTTATCTTTCTAAAGGGTGTTTTCAAACATATACTCTGACTGCAGTCAGATAACTTAGTTGATCAAACCAATTCACTAAAAGTATTCAAAATCCAAGTTTCTCATGCATACCTGTATTGTTTTTCCATTCTTGGCTCTTACTACATCCCCAGGCTTGTTTGCCTTACCACTGGGCATATTTTCACAGAGGGGTGCCAAACCTCAGAGACAAAAAGAAGAGTACGTTACTAGTTTCCTTCTTAGAAAAGATGTAGAATAAAACCACTTAGATAACCCATGCTCCAAGTTTTTCTGGTTACTGAAAGACATGTGGTCTGGTTTTCAATCAGGGAAATTCCTCTACATGATGCACCACCACACTCTCTCACCTACACCATTTTACCACTAGGATTTATGCTCAAAAAAGTGAGATCAGAGGAGCAATAAATATCATCTTATGTTTCTCACATAAATATAAAGGGATTTCTTCCATTCTGAAATTAAAATTAACACTGTGAGCCATTCAAGCGCTGCTAATTGTAAATAAACATTGTATAGTATCCAGAGAGGTCCAAGGAGTTGCCCTGTAACTCCAACCATAACAAGAGCAACTAGAGATGAGCAAAAAAGAGGCTCAGTGTCAAAACTCCAACCGCGAATGGGATCACGGGATGAAATGCATTCCACCACAAGGTCCACAAGTGGAGCCCTTCTCTTCAGTGGAATTACTACAGACTTGCTCCACTGACAGTCCTTCCCATGGCACACTTTCAGGTGAGGAACGCCGTGAGGATGCCTGTGTGCATCGCTGCCCTCTAATGGTTCAAGGGTAGAAGTGACTAAAATACCAATTTCCTCGAAGTTGAGGTTTTCAAACGTAAAACTTATCCTAGAATGGATTACATGTCATTGCCACCTGGTTTTGCCACGGTTTTTGAACGAGCTCGTTTAATTTTAGCTCTGCAGAAAAAAATAAGCTTTTTTTTCAGAAAAAAATAAGCACTGCTCGTACTTAAATAGTATCAGCAGACTGGGGGGTTTTTTTGGTTTAGTTTTCTGCTGAGATATTCACCTGAGGAAACAACAGCTGCTCCCTCTTCCTGTTCAGCTGAGACAAACACTCATGGAGGTAGCTCAGCTAACTCCTTTTCATTTTAATTGCTTATACAGACATCCACATCCCTTCTTGGAATGAAGGTTCAGGACTTCTGAAAACTCATCGAGAATATGTTTATTGACAATCATTTCCCTCCTAAGATCTAAAAATAATGCCTTCAAAATCTTAATTCAGTGTTGCAATATTTCATTCAAGCAAAGCTAGTTTTTGATTCAAACAAAGCTGTATTTTCTATTCAAGCAAAGCTATATTTTTGATTATGCAAGTAAAAATGGAAAGGAGGCTGAGCACGGGAGTGAGATAAGTAGGTCTGCAAGAGCCCACGATGTTTCTACAAGGCCATTTTCACTGCTGATACTAGAAAATTGCTGTCTAAACAAAATCTGGTAAAATTAAGATTTTTGGATTCTCCCACAAACACACTTACCAATTATGTTTAGAGGTAGATTTAAAGCTGCTGCTGTCACAATGGCTGAACAGACAGTTGCTGCCCCTCCCATATCTGCTCTCATTGCATCCATACCCGATGACGGCTTCAGTGAAATGCCACCACTGGAACACAGAGCGCAGGTATCATCCAACGTGTACGAGTCTGATGTTGCATACAGTGATAATATTCTGTCCACCAGTATGTTTTAACACCAAGTATCAGTAAATACTAGACTTGGTGTTTTCAAATACTCCTGCATCCTTAGTTAGTATACTGAAAGCAAGGTATCTGGGCTTTCATTTCAGATAAAATATGTCCTTGAGTTATTTCCTTATAATTAGGAGACCATAAAAATCCACATAACCTGCAGTGGACTAACTCAATGGTCTTTACAACAGCAGAAGTGCACAGAACAAGAACAAAATAGCATACTTGGTAAAATCAGCATATAGAAGGGGAACAGTGATAAATTCTTCAGTAATACATACATGGAAAGCAGTTATAAGGAACTGTGGCAAAAAATGAACTATTTCCTATTTCCTTAAGCATCCTCTAGATGTTCAGTGACATACTGCAATTCTAAACATGGAAATTCTTTATCCAGAGATTTGCTCAGGGCAACACAAAAATAACATTCTTTGTTTTCCTCCCCCCCGAATTTCCATTTTCCCCTTACAAGATGATGGCATGTCAATTCCTACAATTCCTTTGTACAATCAATCTTCTTTCATCCCCAGGAAAGGCAACACAAGCTACTATATACATCAAGTTCAATGGAATGGCATTGGAAGGTGTGCTGAACAAAGAAAAAGCATCTCCCTGTTGAACATGAATAGCGGGAAAGCATTTCCCCCCCCTCAAATCATTAAAATATTAGCATACATACCTGTCAAACGTAACTCCTTTTCCTACAAATACCAGTGGGGAGTCATTTGTATTAGCAGCCCCTAAATAGTGAATCTCCAGAAAGATTGGAGGTTCAGCTGAACCCTTAGCTACACTCAGGAATGCTCCCATCTGTTCTGTTGTTATCCAAGACTCCGGTCTGGAATAGAAATATATATTAATTATTTTTTTTGTAATTGGACACTTTGACCAAGGTGATTGTTTTTAAGAGATCACAAACCCTGACGGTTCGTAAACAAATGATTTCATTTTAATTAAGTTATTTTGAAAACTGGAATTTAAATCCAACCATTATTACCTTTTTTGTGAGACAGAAAAATACTTCCTCAAAGTTGCTCCCTGATCTTTGTTTTGCCTTGTCTAAAAGGCAGCCAAAACAAGAGAAGAACAGTCTGTCTATAGTTTCTGCACCAGAAACATTAAACTTTCACTTGCCTGGGAGGTTCTAGATGGTACAGGTATGTGAAGTAACAATATTGCAGCAAGTTACAGTTTAGCTTTCTGCTAGCAAGCCACTTAACTATAGGCAAAGTTGATTTCCCTCAGTCTTTTGCTTGTCAACAAAACAACCTCCAACACTTGCACAACTACTTTCATTTCCACTGAAGAGCAGAAAGTAGAAATTTAGGGGCAAGAAGCACCAGCTGTGCAAAGTCAATCGCAAGAGATTTCATGGCTCCAACTCAGCATTTTTAAAAGCTCTTAAAAATCCCAACAAGTAGCAGCAATAAACAGAGGATGTTTCATTACCACATACACACACACACAAAAAAAGATATGTATAAAACCAAATTGGGAAGAAAACAAAAGGTACCTAATATTTGCCTTCTATTTACTGAGTCTTTATCAAGTTTCCTTTCACAGCAGATGTGTTAATTAAGCAGTAATTGACTGCATGAATAATTGACAGTTTATCATTTTACTGCATCACAGTATTGCTTCCTCTGCAAACTAGCAGCTCACCCTCTAATCCTGAGAGTAGCTTGCAGTCTGTACATACTCCTCATGCCTTTTTCCCAAATGCCTCCCCTGCTTTTGTCATTTGAAGTAGCAGAGGGGAAATGAGAGCCCACTGCAGATTTGAGTAACCTGGAAGGTATCTTATCTTACAGTCATGGTCCTCTACCCTACAGAGGAATCATTTCAGTGGAATTTACCTTATATGGACTTTCACATTACTGAAACTTCTGAGCTTCTGTTCAATATGTTCAGCAAATTTGATTGGAGTTATGTAATTAGCTGGAGCCTCCATAAGGTACCGAGCGAGGTTCTGACCCTCAGCATAGATAACGCCTTTTTGCCAGGCTTCACTTTCAGCACTAAACAACAACAGACAATAATCAGAATTGTACACATTTGCAAAAGTAAGATGCTGTCAGCATTCATATAGTCTCTCCTTTCTGAAAATGCAGTATCATTAATTTAGAGCAATTAAGAATATCATAGTTATCTTACTACAAGGAATTTAATATGAGATCCCAGGTGCATCTAGTGTAATAATTCATCTATGGTTCTAGTCAGTGCCAAATGCTCCACAGAAAGCTAGAAAAATCCTAGAGCAGACAGATGTAAAATCATCTGTCCAATACATTAGGTCTTGTCCTAATCCTTACTAATCAGAGACTGGCTTAAATCCTTAAGCATGAAGTTTAATACACTTTCCAAAATCTGTAATCACATTAATTGTAACAGCCCTGAAAGTTTTTATTTACCATATAAAGTCTCCAATTCTGATTTTCCTTTTATTGAAATATGATTATGCAATAGGAGTGGAATTTGGATCTCATTTCACTAACAAACTAGAGAGCAAACATTCACAGAGCTGCCTGTGTAGGAAAATGGGGAAGTCACTCTGGTTACTTTGCAAGACAACCAGTACAAAACCTTCTGTTTTGCTGAGACAGAACTGAAAAACTTCCTTGCTTTACAAGATATCACAAAGCAGGAGATTGAGCTGGATTTCATCTCTCAAAAGAAAAGGACAGTGATGGAGAAAACCAGGAGAAATATGGAAATAGTGCCTGGATATGGAGGGATGGAATTAAGAAGCCAAATCTCAGCTGACAACTGAAACTGGCAAGAAATGGGAAAGGCAATATGCAGACTTCAACACGTACACCACCAGCAAAAGGAAGTTCAGGAATAACATGTTCTCTTGCTAAATGGTGCAGGCCATCTAGTGAACACTCAGAATACTGAAGTTCTCAATGCTGGCTTTGCATCAGTCTTAATAATTATAAAGATATGCTCTCAGATTCCCCAGTTCTTTGTGCGTAGCAACAGAGTTTGGGGAATAAAGGCACTTTCTGTGACAGGAAAATACACTTAGGACTGCTTAAGGAAGATGGACATACACAAGTCTTTGGTAGCAAGCAGCACGTGTCCGAGAGTTCTGAGGCTGACATCACTGCAAGCCTGGGGTTTGAAACTGAATGTGGTCCCTGATCTTTGAAAAGGACAAATAGCCATCTTTAAGAATGCCAAGGGGATATAGGGAACTACAAGCCAGTAATCCTAGACTAATTCCCTAAAAGTTTATGGAAAAAGTAATTTTGAAAGCCATTTCCATGTATATGAAGGAAAGCCAGACACTGTGAACAGTCCTTATAGATTTGGGGCCAATCACGCCTGACCAACTTAACTGATTTTTATGATGAGATGGTTGTCATGGAGGACCGTGTGTTGTAATGTGGATGTAATTGATCTTAAAGGTCTTTTCTAGCCTAAATGACTCTGTGATTTTTCTTGGCTTTATCAAGGTTTTTACACAGAATCATTGCAGACAAATTGAGAAAATGAACTGGAGAAGGAGACTACAAAATGTGTGAAAAACTAGAACTGCTGGGCTCAGAAGGCAGCAGACAACAGCTGAATGGTCTAGCTGGTAGTTAACTGTGTGGTGTACCTCAGGGGTTGATATTGAGGCTGATATCTTCACCAGCATCTTGGGCAATGCAATGTACCCTCAGAAGTTCATGGACAACATGGCATTGCGGGAAGCACTTGAAATTGGGAGTGTAAAGCCACCACTCATAGGGGCCTTGACAAGGTGAGGGAATGCTCCAAGGGGAACACTGTGAACTTTAACAAAGACTGGGGCAAACTCCTGTACCTGGGACAGGACAGCTCTCCACAACAGTCAGGCTGGACACAGACTAGGCAGAAAGAAAAACTGCAGAAAGGAACCTAGGGGTCCTGGTGGACAAGTTGAACAGGAGTAAGCAGAGCATAACTACAGCAAAAAAGGTAAGCCACATGCTGGGGATTAGAGCAGAGCAAGCATGTTAAAGGAAGTAATTATTTACCTCCTTAGCATTTGTGATGCTGCATCTAGCTATGTTCACTTTTGAGTTCCAGAATACAAACCCAACACTGATACACTGGAGAAAGTACAAAGGAAGGCTTCTAAAAAGGGTAGGGAGCTAGAGCACATGGCATATGAGGAGAAGGTAAGTGAATTATGTTTGTTTCACCTACAGAAGAAACCTTCAGGAAAGATCAAATTGCAGTCTTTCCTATCACCTTAAATAGGGCTCATAGAGAAGATGATGACAGACACATCTCAGAGCTGCACATTAAGACAGTTACATACAGTGGTCTCAAGATTCAACAAGGAAAACTGCAACAGGATATAAAGAAAAAAATTCACCATGCATGTAGTTAAGCACTAGAATAGATGGCCTAGTGAGGCTGTGGAAATTTCATTTCAGGAGATAATAAAACATGGACTAAACAAAAGCTTGGTCAACATGACCCAGCTTTAAAGTTGTGCTTAATGTCCAGGTTATCCCTAATCCAAGTTGGAGCTGCACTGGATAATGTCCAGAAGTCCTTTCCAACCTACATTACTATATACAAAAATCACTTCCAGTGTCATAAGTAGTAATGGGACCATCTATGTTTTCAGGAAATGTTTACTTTGTATAAATGTAATTTGCTCTCAAACTATCTGCTATGTTACAAAATGGGAAGAGAGTTGCATGGAGCTTATCAAGACGTGCTTAAATCAGGAGGTCTTTATTTTATATCACTAACTTCTTCAAAAGGAAGGACTTGTTCCTGCTTGAAGTATATACAGGAAATACCTCTCCTCTGCATGACAATACCCAATGCAGAACATCCAAACTCCACTCTGACACTGACAACTGCTCTGAAACCAAAAGCTCTGATTCTACTTTCTGCTATCAAATAAAAGTGATGTCTATTTAGAGACCAGAAGCACCTAAGCTTTTCATATTATACTCTGTGAATAGAAATATAACAAATGAACTATGAAAAATATTCATTGTGAAATTATCTGGTATGAATTAGCATTTCCTGATTCTCAAAAGAATTTACCTCTGCTACACAATTTTGGCACACAATACCAACAAAAGTCCTTGTATGTTACAACTATGCTTCAAGTAATATTTTACTTCTATTTTTATCCTGAGCCTTCTTTTCTATGAAGCAGCATTTTTTTACCCGTAATCTCAGAATATGGCATACTAAAAAAACACACAGAACAAATACTATAAACGTATTTGAGATGTAAAATAGTTCAGGAAATTCAAATGAGTAGAAGGAGTTAAGAGGAAACTGTTGCTAGTCCTATTCTTCCAGTTTTCTTTTCCTCCTGCACAAGCATGCCATGCACATAGGTTTATAAATAAACAAATAAACAGACGAATAAACAGGCAAGCTTTCCTTTGCCATCACCTTCCATGAAGCTGAGGAGTAACTATAGGTTTCTTTTTTTGCTTCAGCTCATTATATTCATGCAATCCAAGGACAGCACCTTCTGCAGCCGACTGTGCATCTCCACAGGGGTCTACTTCAACACAAGGGATCTCCAGGTCTTGGATCTGCCTACAGCCAACTGAAAAATACACCACAGAACTAGTAGGCCAAGTATTGCACAGAACAGCAAAACAAGTGTCTGAGATGATCATTATGACATTTCAAGGAAAAAAATAATTTTAACTCAAGATATCTAAGTTTGTAAACATTTCAGTTAAAGAGATCATGCAGTAGAATGACCATATACTGACAAATTTGACTAAAAATATCACTTGATTAATTATAATGATTCAAACATTTCACAAGAACAAAAAGGGAAGTTCACAGTTGTTCTGACTCCTTTAAGCTGATTATATAGCAAAGCAAAGCTTTATCATTCTGCAGTGCTATGAATTATGACTATCTATAGGTAGCAGAAATTTGCCATAACTTAGATTTTTGCCAAGAATATGACTGCTCTTCCTTCCAGATGAGTTTATACACATTTTTATACACAAACAATGTATTCCATAAATTCTATATTGCACCCAAATAATTTAACAATGTTTTGGCAGCTACAGACTGGCAATTTGGACATATAGCTGTCATCCAGTCAGAGATGATAAATTCTGCAGTGAGAATTCTTTTTATTCCTGTTTTATACACACTTAGATGCAGCAGTCATCCTTGATCAAAATAAAGGCCTCCTCTGCCTACAATAGATAACATACTGAACCATTGCTACTGATGTTGTGAAAGATACTGGTTTATAACACAAATACCTCAGTTATGAACTAAGTGGCAGAAGCAAAAATATGTGCATACTTAAGTACCAAATGAGTATAAAGTGAATTGGTGATGCTCTCAGGCTTCAAAGTAGTAATTAGACAAGTGCCTTTTCAGTATCTCACTGTTTAAGAAAGTTATTTGATATAAATAACTGCAGTTACCTGTCTGCAGATTTGATTTACACGCTCCATAAGTCTTTGCTCACTAAAGAAAAATTTACATGAATATCAATGACAAGTAAATGCATTTACCAAACCATGCAGTAAGTTGTGCATTTCAAAACAAAGGTATATTCAGACTCGTTCTTCAAAAATGGAACATGCTGCACCACTGCAATCGCTTTATAGACAAAATGCTTAAGAAAATTTAATAGTTAACCTGCAACAGCTGCACGAATATTTTCTTTGCCTTCATTCCAGTTTTCTTGGTCATTTACTCCAGCATTCTTCTTACCCAAGCCAACTACCACCACACTTGGAAAGTCCTAGATGAAGCCAACACACAAATGGATTTGCTTTCCTCAGAGCAGAGCTGTTAAAAAGACTTTACTTTCCAAATCAAACCAAGCACAGCATTATCATACATTCAGTACTTTTTCTACATTAGGCACTTTTTGTTAAGAGTGCCCGTACGGTGCCACTGTCCTGTGCTCCCAATCATTTGCCACAGGCATGCAGCCAGTTACTCTGTTGGCCAGGTAACAATTATGTGCACTGCAGCAGACAAGGCTTTATGCTCAACACATAGTAAATTTAATAAGATTTAATAAGATTAAGCAAGCCTAAGAGTCCCTGGAAAGCAGATCCAGCTTTCCAGTTGCAGCAAAGGTCAGAACTGAGCTGGAGAAACATAACCTTTTTTGGTACAGTCCAAGGAAATAAAATCACTCTGAAAGCTGAATCTGTTAGCTCATCTCAGGAGCTGTGCTGGCATGGTTTGCCAGGTAGCAAACCAAAGGTGAACAGAGGTACGCCTCTCCAAAACTCAGGGAAACGATGACTAAATGCTTGCCTTATAAGCTGCAAGCAGAAGGCAAAAAGGAAGAAGAAACAAAGATTAAAGGAGCTTTATAAGAATGAAATCAAATTTGTATAAAGCTCAAAGTTATATACGTGAACATTATATATATATATTCCCACAGCTCTGAAGGAAAACAAAGGCTTTCCCTTCCATTTCTGTCAGCCTATAACAGTCAGTTTTCAAACTACTTCACTAATAAAATCTTTTAGTCCGTAAGATGCTGAAACTAGTGTTAGCTTTCCAGAAGGTCAGTGATTCCAGTTAATATTGTTTCAGTTATCATAATTTTGCACACTTAGAAGAGTGTGTAAGGCCAAATTCTCCTGTCTTCTCTTGCAGAGATTTGTTACTCACTTCAGAGCCTATCCAGTCTGCAGAACTGGGATAAAGGGATCTTCAGTGCACTCAACTTCCATGACATTTCTGAAAGCCTTTTTACTGAGTCCAGTGTCACCTGCATGCAGTGTCTGCACAGGAATTTATACATGGTAAGTAAGACTCACTACAAATTAATTTATTTCAGATTATTTAAGTAGCCCTAATGTAAGATTCAGTTACTTAGACAGGGACACCTAGTGTCACATTATATGCCTGCCGAGGCCTAGCTACTAGTCTAAAAAGGCACAAATTATATGACATTGGCCTGCTCCACACAGGTGTATTAGACATATTAGGGCTTCTCAAATGGCACCAAAAGCCTGACTTTGAGCAGATGACTCCCCATCTCATACCTCTGTGATCTACCATGTCTGTGCAGACAGAAGTCCTGCTTGAAGAACACTCCCATGCATTGTTTTCAGAGGTTTCAAGCACATGACTTTAACCCTCTGATGAAAGCCTATGATAGGGCTACCTCATGTTAGAACTGTCATGTCTGGAACATCTTTACACCTACTGGTACACCTTCATGCACTCATTCCTCCTGGACAAAGGAGGCACAGTAGAATCATAGAATACCCTGAGCTGGAAGGGACCCACAAGGATCATTGAGTGCAACTCCTGACCCTGCACAGGACATTCCAAGAATCACATGATGTGCCTGAGAGCACTGTCCAAACAGTCCTCGAACTCTAGCAGCCTTGATGCTGTGACCACTTCCCTGAGGAGACTGTAGAAGTCAGATCCAAAGCTGCTGTGCTTCAGCTCATTCAGTAAGCAGCTACTCAGAGTAGAGCACCTTTGGAGTAGACTTGACATCCCCTTAATTTGCAGTACACTGGAGGGAGTACAGGACTTTGCAAAAGGCTGTGCAAACATGGGCAGTGCAGAAGACTTCATAAGAACCACGTTTTTGTTGAGAAAGGCAAGAGGGGGGAAGAAGAGCAGGCCATTTATACAAGCACAGGAGTGAACTCAGCTTAAAATTAGATGTAAGGGCAAACTTCACACATTAATCAGCACACAAAAGTGCAAAGTTCATACCTGATGTAAACCATGAAATATGCGTGTTTTGCCTTTCTTCAAAGGTGGCCCACATCTAGGACACAAAAAGATTCCTTCAATACAAAACTCCTTACTGGTGATAAATGTTATGGTATACGTTCCCTCCACAACCACGCAGTGCACCACACAAATGTACTGGGATGCTTGGCTCAGTGCTCATTCACAGTCAGGTCCCCACAGAGGACAGGTCCCATGAACATTTTGCATGTTTCCTCAGTGCTTAGTTTTATCATGGGAGTTCCCCTCCAAACTGGCCCAGTAGAAGCAAATACCAGCCTGACAGTGATACGGACACAAACACTATTAATGAAAAAAAAAAAATCATTCCTATTGGTGTTTGTAAGTACTTTTATCCATTTCAGAAGCTTATCACACACTTACAGGGACAGAAGTTCTCTCAGCTTTCCAGACACGAGCCTATCAAAAGCATCTCCTGCACTAGTGAACTGGGCAGCACCACCATCCTTTTCACTTGAGTAGACTCCCAGAACAAGACCCTAGAAAAGGACACAAGTTAATGTAAACAACACAAAATTTAGAGACCCATCAGAGAGGCAGCAAGCACGCTACTCAAACCGGTGTTACTTCTGTATATACTTATCTCAGTTTATGCGTTCACCTAACTTGATGCACAAGGATTAACTACTACAACTACTTCTAAGCCTGAAAAAATAAATCAGATACAACATAACTAAAGTTATAATAACTTTGCCGAATACACAAGGACAAAAACTCAATCAGTAATTTTAAATGCAAAAGAGCATCTCTCCCCCGCTCCCCCCAGTGCAGATCTCCAGGAGGAGCACAGGGAGTCGTACTCCTCCTGGCTCCGCTCCGGGGGGCACAGCGACCCCGAGGCGGGCGGGAGGACGGGACCCGCTCCCGTCCCCTCCTGCCCCGGCTGCCCCGCACCTTGCCGGCCGGCCCGCGGCCGTACCCCCGCGCCCAGCAGCGGCAGGACAGCGGCACGTCCCGGCCCAGGCGGCGAGCAGCCACGGCCCGCACGCAGGGCAGCAGCATGGCAGGGGGACGGCCAGGAAGGGAGGCAGGAAGGCTGGAGCACTGCCCACATCGGCGCGCTGAGCGCCTCATCAGCCCGCGCCGGGCGGGGCGGGGATGCGGGGCGGGGATGCGGGGCGGGGATGCGGGGCGGGGATGCGGGGCGGGGACGGGATGCGGGGTGGGGGGTGCGGGATGCGG